>RCUC01146303.1:0-69263 GCA_003697995.1 Taxidea taxus jeffersonii | reverse complement strand
TTAATTGGTTTATATAGTTGGCTGCTCCCATGTTAGGGGCATAGATATTTAAAATTGTTAGATCTTCTTGTTGGACAGACCCTTTGAGTATGATGAAGTGTCCTTCCTCATCTCTTATTAAAATCTTTGGCTTAAAATCTAATTGATCTGATATAAGGATTGCCACCCCAGCTTCCTTCTGATGTCCATTAGCATGGTAAATTGTTTTCCACCCCCTCACTTTCAATCTGGAGGTGTCTTCAGGTCTAAGATGAGTTTCTTGTAGGCAGCATATTGATGGGTTTTGTTTTTTTATCCATTCTGAAACCCTGTGTCTTTTGATTGGGGCATTTAGCCCATTTACATTCAGGGTAACTATTGAGAGATATGAATTCAGTGCCATTGTATTGCCTGTATGGTGATTGTTACTGTATAATGTCTCTGTTCCTTTCTGGTAATACTTTTAGGGTCTCTCTTTGCTTAGAGGACCCCTTTTAATATTTCCTGGAGAGCTGGTTTGGTGTTTACAAATTCTTTCAGTTTTTGTTTGTCCTGGAAGCTTTTTATCTCTCCTTCTATTTTCAATGATAACCTAGCTGGATAAAGTATTCTTGGCTGCATGTTTTTCTCGTTTAGTGCTCTGAATATATCATGCCAGTTCTTTCTGGCCTGCCAGGTCTCTGTGGATAAGTCTGCTGCCAGTCTAATATTTTTACCATTGTACGTTACAGACTTCTTGTCCCGTGCTGCTTTCAGGATTTTTTCTTTGTCGCTAAGACTTGTAAATTTTACTATTAGATGGCGGGGTGTGGGTCGGTTCCTACTGATTTTGAGAGGTGTTCTCTGGGCCTCCTGGATTTTGATGCTTGTTCCCCTTGCTATATTAGGGAAATTCTCTACAATAATCCTCTCCAGTATACCTTCTGCTCCTATTTCTCTTTCTTCTTCTTCTGGAATCCCAATTATTCTAATGTTGTTTCGTCTTATGGCATCACTTATCTCTCGAATTCTCCCCTCGTGGTCCAGTAGTTGTTTGTCTCTCTTTTGGTCAGCTTCTTTATTCTCTGTCATTTGGTCTTCTATATCACTAATTCTGTCTTCTGCCTCATTTATCCTAGCAGTAAGAGCCTCCATTTTTGATTGCACCTCATTAATAGCTGTTTTTATTTCAACTTGATTAGACTTTAGTTCTTTTATTTCTCCAGAAAGGGCTTTTATTTCTCCTGACAGGGTTTCTCTAATATCTTCCATGCCTTTTTTCGAGCCTGGCTAGAACCTTGAGAATCGTCATCCTGAATTCCAGATCTGACATATTACTAATGTCTGTATTGATTAGGTCCCTAGCCTTTGGTCCTGTCTCCTGCTCTTTTTTTTGTGCTGAGTTTTTCCGCCTTGTCATTTTGTCCAGATAAGAATCCGCTGTTCTCCTTGTTAAGTGAACTTGGTCTTGGCTGTATTTCTTTGATCTTCTGGGGGAGGGGCCTGTTGTAGTGATTCTCAGGTGTCTTTGCCCCAGGTGGAGTTGCACCGCCCTTACCAGGGGCCGGGCTAAGTAATCCTCTCAGGTTTGCTTTAGGGAGCTTTTTTTTTCCCCTGAATGCTCTCCGTAGAGTTCCAGAGGACGGGAATGACAATGGCGGCCTCCCAATCTCTGGTTCAGAGGAGCCGAGAGCTAGGGGCCCCAGTCTTCAGTGTGCCTTCAGAGAAAAGCGTTTAATCCCTCCGGTCTCCCTAGCCCACGTTTGCGCCGGAGACCACGCGCGCCCGCAGACCGCGCTCAGAGAAAATCGTGCGTAAGCAGTCCCGTCTCACTGGCTTCTGGGAGTGCTCCGAGCTCACCCAGCCTTTGACCAAGCGTCTCTGTCTCTGGCAGAGTCCCACCTGGAGTCTCCGAACCCCATAGATCCCTGAGCTCTCCCGGGTCGGAGTCTCCCTGGATCTTGTGGGAGATCCCCTCGTACAGAGCACCGGCCAGTGCCACAGAGCACCGGTCCCTGTCACAGACCACTAGGAAATCTCGGCTCTGTCTCCGCAGCCGGCTTCCCCGCTCTAATACCTGTGAGCTCTGCGACACTCAGTCACCCCCGATCCTTCTGTGACCCCGTGGGACCTGAGTCCACGTTGTCCCCGTGAGGTCTTCACCCCAGTTTAGCCTCTGGAGTGATGTCCCTCTGTGGAGCCGACTTTTAAAAGTTCTGATTTTGTGCTCCGCCGCTTGCCGGGAGCCGGCCCCTCCCCCTGGGGTCTATCTTCCTGTCGCGTTGGATTCACTTCTCTGCTGGTCCTACCTTTCAGAAAGTGGTCTATTTTCTGTTTCTAGAATTGTTGTTTTTCTTCTCTTCGATCTCCTGTTGGATTTGTAGGTGTTCGGAATGGTTTGATAGGCTATCTAGCTGATCTCCTGCTGGCTGATGTCGTCTCAGCCTCCTACTTCTCCGCCATCTTGACTCCTCCCCCTCTGCTTCTATTTTCAATGATAGCCTAGATGGATATAGTATTCTTGGCTGCATATTTTTCTCATTTATTGTATTGAATATATCATGCTAGTTCTTTCTGGCCTGCCAGGTCTCTGTAGATAAATCTGCTGCCAATCAAATATTTCTACCATTGTATGTTACAGACTTCTTGTCCTGGTCTGCTTTCAGGATTTTCTCTTTGTCACTAAGACTTGTAAGTATTACTATTAGTTGACAGGGTGTGGACCTATTTTTATTGATTTTGAGGGGTAATTCTCTGTGCCTCCTGGATTTTGATGCTTGCTCCCTTTGCCATATTAAGGAAAATCTCTACTATAATTTGCTCCAATATTCCTTCTGTCCCTCTCTTTCTTTTTCTTCTGGAATCCCAATTATTCTAATATTGTTTCATCTTATGGTATCACTTATCTCTTGAATTCTCCCCTCGTAGCCCAGTAGTTGTTTTTCTCTTTTTTTGCTCACCTTTTTCTCCATCCTTTGGTCTTCTATATCACTAATTCTCTCTTCTGCCTCATTTATCCTAGTAATAAGTGCCTCTATTTTTTATTGCACCTCATTAATAGCTTTTTTGACTTCAGCTTGGTTAGATTTTAGTGCTTTTATTTCTCCAGAAAGGTTTCTCTAATATCTTCCATGCCTGTTCGAGCCCAGCTAGCACCTTGAGAATCGTCTTTCTGAACTCTAGATCTGGCACATTACCAATGTCTGTTTGATTAGGTCCCTAGTCTTCGGTACTGTCTCTTGTTCTTTTTTATTTTTATTTTTTGTGGTGAGTTTTTCTGCCTTGTCATTTTTTTAAGATAAGAATATATGAACGAGAGAATAAAATACTAAAAGGGTACAAAGACCCCAGAAAAATGTACACTAACCAAATCAGAAGAGATCCCATTCCAGGGGGAGAAGAAAGGGGGGTAAAAAGAAGTTAAAAAAATATATATATACATATACATATATGTATATATACAAAATATATATACATATATGTATACATACATTTATACATATATATTACATATATACATATATGTATACATGTAAATACATATACATATACACATTTGTATATATACAAAATATATACATATATGTATATATATATATATTAGTCTGGTGAATAGAACAGAGCCACCCACTTGATTTTGGGTGTATTTTGGTCTCTTAGAAGATACTACCTCTCAAAATTTTCAAGAAAGAAAAACTTATATATATACAAAAATAAGGGTAAACATGATCAAGGGATGGAATATGACTGTAAAGATGAAAATTTTAAATGAATTCTAAAAAAGGATTTATAAGTTGGTTGGAAAAAGAAAGAAAAAAAAAAGTGGAGAGAATTTCCTCAGGCTGGAGACTAGAACAAAGCCCTGTGCTAGATATAGGGTATATTTTGATTTATTAGAAGAAGTTGTATCCCAAAATTTTTTAGAAGAAAAAATCCTATATGTATACAAAAAATAAAGTTAGATACAATGAAGGATAAAATATGACTATAATAGTGAAAAGAGAGAAAAAAAAAGACGAAGAAAGATTTTTTTAGAAAGGTGTTGTTAAGATAAACTATTTAAAAACCGTTAAAAGAGGAAAGAGGAAAAGTAAAAAGAATTAGAGTAAGAAAAAAAGAAAATGTAAAAAATTTAATTAATTTTGGAAGATTAAGGAATCATGGGGAGAAAGCCATGAATTCCATGCTTTGCTTTCCCCTCTTCAGGAATTCCACTGTTCTCCTTGATCAGTGAGCTTAGTCTTGGCTGGATTTTCTTGCTGATCTTCTGGGGGAGGGGCCTGTTTTTGTGAGTCTCAAATGTCTTTGCTGGAAGCAGAATTGTGCCACCTTTACCAGGGCCTGGGCTAAGTAATCTGTTCGAGTTCACTCTTGGGAGCTTTTGTTCCCTGAATGATTTCCATAGAGCTCTGGAGGATGGGAATGAAAATGGCAGCCTACCAATCTCCAACCCAGAGGAGCCAAGAGCTCAGGGCCCCACTCCTCAGTGCACCCTAGGAGAAAAGCTCTCAATCACTCCCATCTCCCTGGTCTCCAGCATTGCTTGGGAGCTTACCTGGCCTGTGACCAAGCGTTTCTGTCTGTGGCACACAGCCCCATTTAGAGCAGATTCCTACCACTCTGCTTTTCCGGTGGATAAAGGCGGGTCTCCCCAGATCTGCCACTTGTGTGGTCCCTGCTCAAAGAGCAGTGGTCAGACTGTGCCGCGGATTCACAATTTAAGGTACCCCAAGTTAAGAGCTCACTCCTCAGCCCTGTCTCTGTAGCCAGCTTCCCTGCTCTGATACCTGTGAGCTCTGCTACACTCAGATACCCCTGATCCTTCTGTGACCCTGCAGGACCTGAGACCACACTGTCCCCGTGAGGGCTCCAACCCTGCTTAGCCTCTGGAGTGATGTCCCTCAGCGGAACAGACTTCTAAAAGTTTGGAATTTGTGCTCTGCTGCTCCCCCACTTGCATGGAGCCGGCCGGCCCCTCTCCCTGTAGTTTATCTTCCTGTCTCTTTGGATTCACTTCTCCGCATGTCCTACCTTTCAGAAAGTGGTTAATTTTCTGTTTCTAGAATTGCTGCTCTTTTTCTCTTCAATCTCCTGTTGGGTTTGTAGGTGTTCAAAGTTGTTTGATAACTATCTAGCTGAACTCCTGTTACCTGTTGTCATCTCAGTCTGGTACTCCTCCACCATCTTGACTCTGACTCCTATTCCATTTATTTCTGCTCTGTTCTTTGTTATTTCCTTCTTTCACTAACCTTGACCTTAGCTTGTTTTTTCCCAGTTCCTTGAAGTGTAAAATTAGACTGTTTATTTTGATATTTTTCTTTTTTCTTAATGTAGAGTTTATTGCTCTCAACTTCCCTCTTGGGGCTGTGTTTTCTGCATCCCATAGGTTTTGGCATGTTGCACTTCCATCTTCATTTTTCTCAAGATACTTTTTTACTTCTCTTTTGATTTTTCTTTGATTCATTGGTGGCTCAGGAACATATTGTTCCTGATAATCTCTATGTATTTGTAGATTTTGCAGTTTCCTTATACTTGATTTCTATTTTTATGCCACTGTGATCAGAAAACATGCTTCATGTGATTTCAGTCTTCTTAAATTTATTAAGAGCTGGATGCATTGATCTGTGCTTCCTATTAATAATAGGTACAGTATCAGGCAGCCATGCGTCATTGGGGTAGGACCTATATTTTAATACTGTTCCTAAGATTTCATATTACTAGCAAGAACTCTTTAATTTAACTTTATTCTTTATAATTCTAAACACTAGCATATACAATTAAATCTCTTCATAATATTAGACAATATCTGCCTTTTAATTTGGTTGTTCTTTTAATTCGAACATTTATGTATAACAAAATTATTGACACATTTGCATTTAAGTAAAACACCTTGCTAATTTTTTTATTTATTCCACCTATTATTTTTTTTATCTTATTCTTCAGTTCTTCTTGAGTAATGGGATATTTTTATGATTTCATTTTATCTCTAGCATTAGCATAGTCATTATATCTCTGTGCTTTAAACTTTTAGTGCTTAGTCCAGCATTTACAATACACATCTTTATCTTAACTATCTACTTTCAACTTATATTTCATCACTTCCTGAATCATTTCAGAAACCCCACAATCATTACCTCATTCTTTTTACCATTGTGGTATACATCTTATTTTCTCTCTCTCTTTATATATATATATATATATATATATACATATATATACATATATGTATATACTTACATATATGTATGCTTATACATACATTGCTTATATGTAATATATGTATATATATTGCTTATATACATATATATTGTATTATATGTATATATATATCTTCCATAGTATGTTATTTCTCTGTCTTAGTCAATTTCCTTTACAACAAATAAAAAAGGATATCTTTCATATTTATCCTAATTTTCACTGTATCTGGCACCTTTGATTTATTTGTATAAATCTAAATTTTCACCTAGTATTTGTTCCTTCCTCCTGAAGAAATTATTTTTAACATCTTTAGGAGTACTGATCTTCTAGCAATGAATTAAATCTCTCTTTGTCTAAGACATTTTTTTTTACTTTTATCTTTAAAGTATGTTTTTACTTGGTATAGAATTCTGAGATGGCAGTTCTTTTTCTTTTCTTTCAGTACTTTAAAGATGTTCTTCCATTGTTTTCTTGCTTAAATGATTTCTGAAGTTGACTCTAATTCTTATATCTTTAATTTTATTGTGATAAGAACACTTAATATGTGATTTGTTCCATCTTATGTAATGTTTCTTTATTTCCTATGGCTTTAAAATTTTCTTTTTATCTTTGTCAAAAATTTGAATATGGTGGATCTAGATTCCCAGAGGATCTTATTGTAATTAATTTTGGAAATTCTTAGCCATTAGAGCTTAGTTATTTTGTAGAAAAATTTTATAACTTCTATTTATTTATTTGAGAGAGAGAGAGAGAGAGAGAGAGAGCAAGAGCAAGCATGCACAGGGGGAGGGGCAGAGGGAAAGGGAGAGAGAAACTGAGCAGACTCCACACTGAGCCAGAGCCCCACACCAGATTTAGTTTCTGGACAATGAGATCATGACCTGAGCCAAAACCGATAGTTGGTTGCTTAACCAACTGATGTACCCAGATGCCCCTTAAATAGTCATTTTTAATACTCAATTTCTCTTCTCCTGGCAGTTCAATTGCATGTATATAAGACTACTGGTACTGTCTCACAGTTCACTGATGACCATGAGGGAGTGAGTAAGTGAATTTGTGTGTGTGTGTGTGTGTGTGTGTGTGTCAGAGAGAGAGAGAGAGAGAGAGAAGAGAGGTTTCCCTGCCCCTTCCCTCAACGGGTTAAAGCACTTGCCTTCTGTGTGTCCTGGAAGGCAGGAAATGTTTTGGGCTTGTCTTCCAGTGGCAGGGATCATGACTTGAATGCCTGCATCACCTAGCAGGGCTGTCTCCACTTACCTGACCTAACTCCATCTTTACTTTGAACATCTAGTTAAGCCCCATAGAAACGAAATTTTGAGTGTGTACTTGCAAGCTCTTCCTGAGTCTTTTGGGCTCCTTGTTATTTTAAACTTTAATGCTAGCCCATAGTTGGCCTTAGAAATCCATTAAATCTTACCTGAAGTTTTCTTTCTTTTTGTTTCTTCCATTATTTCTTTTTATTTGGCAGAGCAAGTTCTGTTTTGTTTTGTTTTTTAATTTTAATATTTTTCAGTGTTCCAAAATTCATTGTTTATGCACCACACCCCAGCACCCCCAGTGCTCCAAGCAATACCTGTCCTCAATAATACCACCACAAGGCTCAACCAACCTCCCAAACCCCTCCCCTCCAAAACCCTCAGTTTGTTTCTCAGAGTCCACAGTCTCTCATGGTTTGTCTCCCCTTCTGATTTCCCCCAACTCACTTCTGAAGTTTTCTTACCAACATTATGGCAGCCACATCTTCTTCCCATGTTCTACAAACAGTGACACAGTTCATGTGTTCTGTCTCTCCCTGAAGGAGCTTATCCCTCTGATATTCAGTCTAGGCCTTACTGTCTTACAGTCTCTGCTATCTGATGAACTCATGAGAAGTTATAATTTTGTAGATTGTTTGTTTTTTTTCTTGTTGTTTGCATGGGAGCACCATTCTCTGTCTGCTTTTTACATTCAGAGTAAAAGTGACATTTTTGTCCATTGCACTGATCTTGATATCCTGATGTCTGGTAATCAAAAAATAATAGTATATTATTCTTGACCTAGTTCCTCAGGGTATTTCTCTCTCTGGTATTAAAGCTTAGGAAAAGATTGACAAGAAAATATCCATATTTTTAATTTCTGGGAAAGTTCTTAAAATAGGTCAGGCCCATGTTGCCTTCTAATGACCTACTTAAGATAACTGTGTGTGAACTGAGAAAATTACCTCAATGTATTTATTTTCATCAAGTGGAATGGGTTGATGATAGGGTTGGATACTCTTTTACTTCAGTTGGTCTCCCAAATTACTTTATAATTCCTTGTTATAGACAGCAGTACTTTGTTTAGTACAGTCTGATTGAAGAGATTGATTTGCCATTTTAAGGAAAGTATGTGCTTGAATATAAGATACTGATTTGGGTCAATGTATTTCTATAATAGCTTTATAAAAATCTTTCAGTATGAAATTATCAAAATGTTTTGTTTTGATTAAATATCAGTTGAATAAATAGGAAGACACTTATGGCTTATGCAGTGACCTTTTATGGTGTCTAAGAGTCCCAAATTCTCTTTTCATTCTCCAGCTTGCATCTAGCCTTGAAATTTACTGTTTTAAAAGGCATTTCTTTTAAGATTCTATAAGGTTTTTTTTGAGTTATTGATTGCTTTATTTCTAGATCCCAAGATCAGACAACACCTCCATATATAAAAGAAATAACAGAATTTTAGTATATGTGTTGCCAAAGTGAGTACTACAGAATTTTAAAAATAGCTGCAAAAGGAGCATCAGGGTGGTTCAGTCAGTAAAGTGTCTGCCTTTGGCTCAGGTCAGGATCCCAGGGTCCTGGGATGGAGCCCTGCTTTGGACTCCCTACTCAATGGAGGGCCTGCTTCTCCCTCTCCCTCTGCCCCTTCCCTGTGCATGTGTGTACTCTCTCTCTCTCTCTCTCTCAAATAAATAAGTGAAATATTTTTAAAAAATACATACAAAAACTCAGAGTATAGGTGATAGATCACCCAAAGTAAGTATGATTCAATTAGAAACATCTAGATATTTTATGCAAACCCACCCATGATTTGAAATGTAAATACAGTGAGTAAGAGTGTACCTGCCTAGACTGGACATCATACCATATTTTCCAACTTTAGTCTTCAATCACCTTCTTTAACCTCAAATCTAAATATTGAGATTTCAGTTGTCACTTTTGTGAAATGGTTTGGGAGATCTAAGTATGTCTGGCCTGATTTAGCCCAAGCATTTTCTTTTGACAGACACTGGGAAGATATTGTTACTTGAAGTTAGACTAAAACTTTAATTTTTACTCCTCAAATATACAGTGTGTGTGTATATGTGTATGCTGGTAGTGGGTATGGGGGAGAAGGAATATCCTCTCTGAAGATTAAATGAGATAATGTGTGAGAAGCACCAAACTTAAGACATTGCCATTTTATGATTCAATGTCATTTTTCTTTCCTTTTATGTGTCTTTTAATATAGGGATCATGGTTGTCTATTAGAATGAGTGTAATTTTAGAGCTGGACAGAGTCTTCACTTTCAGCCCTATTAGTGAATAGTGATATTAGGAACTTTGTGATATTAGGAAGCTACATAACTTGCCAGCACCACTGCTTTCCTCTTTGTTAATGGGGGAGAGGGTTGATATCTCTTAAAGTATGCTGGAGATTAAATAACATAAACTCTTGGCATAATACTGGCATCCAAAAGAATTCAATGACTGTTAAGAAATATCTTGCTTTTACATTTTCTTCTAAAATTTCTTTTTCCCTTTTCTTAATTTTTTTTTTTTTTTTGGAAACAACTCATCCTCAATCAGTTTGGACTTTTTCCCTCTAGCATCTGCTGTACATCCATTATCCCAATGGTGACTCTGTGTAGAACCATTACTTGTCATAATTGGCATAACATATTGAATACTCACTAGATACCCAGAAATATTTTAAGCACTTTATAGACATTATTTCATTTCAAACTTAGTCTTCTTTAAAGGAAAAGCTAAGTTGTAATAAAAGAAATCAGAACAGTGGTTGCCTCTGAGGTGGAACACTCAGGGCTTAGCTGGGAGGGAAACTAAAGGAAGTTTCTGAGGTAATGAAAATGGACTCTATCTTGATAGATGTCCAAAAGCATTTGAAAAACTCATCAACTGTCCAAAGAAAACAAGGGTATTTCATAAAAAGCCAAATTATATACTTCAATGAAAAATTGAGAGAAAAAATTAATCTTTTTAAAAACATCCTGTGGCATAGAAAAAAAATTAAAACTATTTTCAGATGAAAAAACCAGGGACCTGAATGTTCAGGTAATTTATTCAAGTGCCCATTTACTGGTGACAGTACCAAAATCAAATCCAGGCATGTTCAAGCACACAGCCTGGCCCCCTCACCACCACACTATGCGTCTTCTGTTGAGGCAGGTGCATCCTGACCCATGGTTTGTGATTTCACTTATCTGATCCTTCGTATCTGTATCATACAGACTGAAGTGGAGAAACACGTTTTCAAATGCCCTGACTTCTGATAGGGGAGAGGAATCCCATATTTTGGATAAAACTCTACAAAGAAAACCTATCTATTCCAAAATCTTTAGCTAGGATAACGTCACCCTCCAGGATCCATCTAGTGGACTCAGTTCCTCTTCCTTGTCAGCATGTGTTTCCAAGAACTTTGGGAAATTTTGAGAGCACTGTTTCAGTGATGGTAACCTCAGGCAGCATATTCATAGTAGGTCCATACATCCTGTAGTATGAAAACTGCTACCAACACATTCTGTGCAGTGAACCAGCAAGGAATAAGCATTATCTCTAAGATGGGGTTTTAGCAATCAAGCAAGCCTGTTATCTCACCCTTGGTTACAAAGCATATGTTTAAATTTCCAAATAAAAAATGTCAGCAAAGGTCTCTTGCTATTTTGGTGATTGCAAAACAAAGCTGTCTGCAGTGTCTTTGGAGGGCTTGGGTCACTTCAGGGTTATTTCTTCCTTAAATGAGGCAGCAGCTTTTAAATTGACAATAATAACCTTGCATGATATTTCTCCTCCCAACTTCCCAACATAATGGCCATAAATATACAGAAAACTGAATCTGCAATGTTAATGCAGCAGAAGGACAATTGATTGAATCAAAGGGACATTCTCCCTCTGTGTCATGATGTATATAAACTGAAAAATGCCTTATTGTGCTGTCACCTGTGTAGTTCACCCTCTAAAACCCAATATTAATGCAAAGCACTTTATATGCTCATTTAATACTCATAGCAACCCTCTGAGAAATCTGCTATTAATATGCCCATTCATAAATTAAAATGTGTTAGCTAGGTTAATTGATTTGCCCAAGGACACACATCACCCTACTGTAGAGGGGAGAGCCAAGATTCAGGCCTCTTGCACTGCTCTCCATTCCCAACTGCCAAATATTCTCTCCCTTCCCCCACCAAATGAGAAAAAAAAAAACATGTTGATCTAGTCTCCTGTCTCTACTGCGATGTTTCTGGGATTGCACTGGCCCTGGTCAACTAGTTAGAGCTAGTCATTTTATCCTGTCCCTTTGAGCACCTTCTCATCCCCAAACATCCCTTCAAACCTGGAGTTTAAAAGCACTGCAGACAGAAGTGAGGGCATTAAAATCTGGGTCTAAGGCAGGAAGAATATTAGCAATATTAGATGCCAGGTCATGTGATCTCTCTTGTACTAGACTGATCATGAAATTCTAAGTAAAACCTTAGTTTCAGTTAAAATTATAGAACCCACTATTGTGAGCATTGTGTAGAGGAGATTCTGTATTCATAAAGCAAGTGTACATCTGAGCATCACACATGGACCTGGGAAATAAACACAAAATTTGCCCTGTGTATCTGGATCTGAGAGAGAAATTCTGCAAGCCTACTAAATGTTCGTCTTGCCAGAGCTTTGCCTGTTTAAAAATCACTAAGGAAATATTAGGGAAGACAAGGCCAGAGTCACAGGGCCCAGGAACAAATACAACAGCACAAGGTAAGAAACCATATCCCAGAGACTTCAACAAATCCTTGAAAATGATAATTTATAAGATCCAGAAGACTTCTCTACTTAACTGTAAGTCCTTTATGAGCAGGAACACCCTGATTTTTCCTTAGGAATTTCCAGCACCAACAACAGTGTTTGACAAATAGAAGGAACTCCAAAAATGCTTGTTGAATGTTGAACAAAACGTTGAGAAAAAAAGCGAAGTCTTGTGACCAAAGAATGTCCCAAATGTTTAGTTCAAAGGTAATCACAAGTACATAATATCTCAAATTATATGGCATTCCTGTATTATTCCTGGGATAGCCATTTAAAGAGATATGCTTCATTCCAGAAGTGACTCTAAGATAATTCATGCTAGCTGCTTCAATAAATACTCCCTAAATCTCAGTGATTTAGCAGAATGTCTTTTTCTTATATATGTTATAGACTGATGTTTGCACTTCTGTGTTGCTCTTTTCTGATTGATAACTCAGGGATCTAAGATCCTTCCATCTCAGAGTCTTACACATCACTTCTGGTAGCATGGGTGAGAGAGAGAAAACATAAAGAAGTTCCCATAAGTCATAGCAGGGCCAGTCCTAGAAGTATAATTTATCACTTTCTCCCACATACCATTGTCCAGAAACCAGTCACATGGTTCCAACCTAACTAGAAGAAGAGCTGAGAATATACTCTTCCTGTCTGCCCATTAGGAAGAGGGAAAATTGTAGACATTTATCCACTGTGTTACATTTCATTGTTTTGAGCACCAAATACTCATTAAGCTTTTTCTAACATACATAGAATATTCTCAGCATATCCATAAGGCAATAATCCAAAATTTCATCTGATCACAGCACTGCATACATCACAAAGCTTAGAATATCCATTGAGGAATTCCTTCTGTGACTCCCTGATGTGGCTGTTTATAGTTACTGGCTCCCAGTATAGCCATTTGCAATGGTGGGACATGACCAGGATAACCAAAATAAACAGCTCCATTTCAAAAGGGACGTGGCAGTCACTGGCCCATATCAACTGTGAAATCTCACTGAGCACATGCTGGGAAGCCCCCCTACCGTAAGAGTAGGGGTCATCCTTCATTAGGCCCCGATTTTGCTTTCTGACAGAAGTTTTCTTGCTCTCTTGCCCATTGTTCTCTGAGGACTTACTAAAGACAAGATCCTCTGCACATTTTTCTCCTTGGCTGTTTTCAAGTGGTTACAGGGTGTGTGCTCTCCTTGAGGACTATAGAGACTTCATAATCTGATTAGATTCTTCATATATAGATTCTTCAAAATCTAACTTCTACTTGTGGAAAATTGGGAACCTAAGGGTAATGACAAAACTTAAATAAGCTTGTGGGGATTTTTTTGGGCAAAAGGGTGGACTTAAGGGGGAGAGATGCTTTCTTTGACAGTACAGTTACCTAAAAAACTTAATAAGGTTTAATATATTGGGTTCTAAGATTTCCATTTGCTTCTAACTACAGTGAAAGTTCTATTATGGATATAATTCTAAAATATGTTTTATTATTTTTCTTCCCATTCCAGCATAACTCTTTCTTGATATAAGTGGAGCTACATTTAGACAAGTATGAATAGATCTATTCTTTAAGATATTTTATTCAACTAAGAAATTTTACTGGACACTTTCATCAGAGTCTTACAAATTGTTATGGAAAAATTCTAATATAGAAAAATAAAGTGCATAGTGAATCATTCTAATCCTATTATCCAGGTTCAACAATCTTTAACACATGGCCAATCTTGTTTTCTATACCCTTACCCACAGGCTCCCACAATCAACACATTATGGTTTCGAAGCAAAGCTTAGATAGCAGATCACTTGTCCATAAATATTTCAATATACATCATAAAGATAGAATTTTTTTAAAAAAGTAGCCAAGAATGTTCATACTTTAAAAAAGCAGTAACTTCCTAATATCAAATATCTTATAAGTTGGGTACCTTTTTCTTATTTGTTTGACTTAAGGTCAAAATGAGGTTCATTCATTGCAATTGATTAGTATAACTTGGGATTCTTCTTATTTTTTTTTTCTCCTCATCATTTAATTGGTAAAGAAAGAGATCTTTCATTATGCAAAGTTTTTTTTATAGTTTGGTTGTGCTGTTTGGAACTCTGTGTTGATGTTTAATATGTTCCCTTACCACTTGTTCACCTGTAAATTGGTAATTAGATTAAGAGACTTGGTCAGAGTTTAGTTTACTTTTTTGGAAGGAATACATGATGGATAGGCCCTAGTGTGATCCCAAATAGCTGTCACCTTATGATGCTCATGCCTTTGTGTAATTTCCTCCCCTTGAGCGTGCAAAGGATTGTGACTTACTTCTAACCCAATAGAGTATAGTAAATGAGATGAGATGTTATTCTTGTAATTAGGTGACATTATTTAAGGTTCTCTTATAGCTGGCTAGAAGTGAGAGGTTCTTCTTCTTGCTCTAATCACATAAGCAGCCATGTTGAGAGAGTTTGTGTGACAAGGAACTACACGTGGTTTTCAGTAGCTATTGGTGGCTGTTAGGACCTAAGGGCAGCCTCTAGTAAACTGCCAGTTGCCAACTAGCCACTCATTTGTACCTACACAAGGAAATAAATTCTGTCACAGACTTGAAGGATCTTGGAAGTAGGCTTTTCCCCAGTTGAGCCTCCAGATGAAAACCCAACCCAGCCAACACCTGGATTGCAGCCTTGTGAGAAACTTTTTTTTTTTTTTTGAAGTTGAATCCTAACTCCATGTTTTTTGGTATTGTTTTTTTTTTTTTAATTAACATATAATGTATTATTTGTTTCAGGGGTACAGGTCTGTGAGTCATCAGTCTTACACAATTCACAGCACTCACCATAGCACATACCCTCTCCAATGCCCATCACCCAGCCACCTTCCTCCCCTCCAGCAACCCTCAATTTGTTTCCTGAGATTAAGAATCTCTTAAGGTTTGTCTCCCTCTCTGGTTTCTTCTTGTTTCATTTTTCCCTCCCTTCCCCTATGATCATCTGTCCTGTTTCTCAAATTCCTTATATCAGTGAGATCATATGATAGTTGTCTTTCTCTGATTGACTTATTTTGCTTAGCATAACACTCTTTAGTTCCATCCACATTGTAGCAAATGGCAAGATTTTGCGTTTTGTTTTTTTTTTTTGATGGCTGTATAATATTCTATTGTATACTTAACTCCACATTTTCTTTATCCATTCATCTGTTGATGGACATATAGGCTCTTTCCATAGTTTGGCTATTGTGGACATTGCTGCTATAAACATTCAGGTGCACATGCCCCTTCAGATCACTACATTTGTATCTTTAGGGTAAATACCCAGTAGTGAGATTGCTGGGTCATAGGGTAGCTCTATTTTCAACTTTTTGAGGAAACTCCATACTGTTTTCCAGAGTGGCTGCACCAATTTTCATTCCCACCAACAGTGTAGGAACATTCCCCTTTCTCCACATCCTGACCAACACCTGGTGTTTCCTGAGTGGTTAAGTTTAGCCATTTTGACTGGTGTTAGGTGGTATCTCACTGTGGTTTTGATATTCTCTGATGCCAAGTGATGTTGAGCATTTTTTCATGTTTCTGTTGGCCATCTGGATGTCATCTTTGTAGAAATGTCTGTTCATGTCTTCTTCCCATTTCTTGATTAGATTATTTGTTCTTTGGGTGTTGAGTTTGATAAGCTCTTTATAGATTTTGGATACTAGCCCTTTATCTGATATGTCATTTGCAAACATCTTCTCCCATTCTGTCAGTTGTCTTTTGGTTTTGATAACTGTTTCCTTTGCTGTACAAAAGCTTTTGATCTTGATGAAGTCCCAATCGTTCAATTTTGTCCTTGCTTCCCTTGCCTTTGGCGATGTTTCTAGGAAGAAGTTGCTGTGGCTGAGGTCAAAGAGATTGCTGCCTGTGTTCTCCTCAAGGATTTTGATGGATTCTTATTTCACATTGAGGTCTTTTATCCATTTGGACTCTATTTTTGTGAGTGGTGTGCGGAAATGGTCCATTTTCATTCTTCTACATGTGGCTGTCCAATTTTCCCAACACCATTTCTTGAACAGACTGTCTTTTTTTCCACTGGACATTCTTTCCTGCTTTGTCAAAGATTAGTTGATCATAGAGTTGAGGGTCCATTTCTGGGATCTCTATTCTGTTCCATTGATCTATGTGTCTGTTTTTGTGCCAGTACCATACTGTCTTGATGATGATAGCTTTGTAATAGAGCTTGAAGTCTGTGATGTGACCAACTTTGATTTTCTTTTTCAACATTTCTCTGGCTATTTGGAGTCTTTACTGGTTCCATATAAATTTTAGGATTATTTGTTCCATTTCTTTGAAAAAATTGGATGGGATTTTGATAGGGATTGCATTGAATCTATAGATTGCTCTAGGTAGCATAGACATTTTCACAATATTTGTTCTTCCAGTCCATGAATATGGAACGTTTTTCCATTTCCTTGTTTCTTCCTCAATTTGTTTCATGAGTACTCTATAATTCTCTGAGTACAGATTCTTTGTCTCTTTGGTTAAATTTATTCCTAGGTATCTTATAGTTTGGGGTGCAACTGTAAATGGGATTGACTCCTTAATTTTTCTTTCTTCTGTCTTGTTGTTCGTGTATAGAAATGCAACTGATTTCTGTGTGTTGACTTTATATCCTGACACTTTACTGAATTCCTGTATGAGTTCTAGCAGTTTTGGAGTGGAGTCTTTGGTGTTGTCCACACCTTGTGAGAAATCTTAAGCATTGGGCTCAGCTAATCCACACCTAAACCCCAATCCAAAGAAACTATGACATAGTACAGTGTGTGTTGTTTTAAGGTGCTATGTTTACCGAATTTTGTTAGACTGTATCGACAGCAAATCCAGAATATTTTACAAGTAATGTTGGAGTACAGACTGTCTGGTGGTCTCTATGATGTTAGTAGCAAAACAGTTTTCAGAACTTTTCAAAAACATTTTTTAACATATCATTTAATATAATGTATTTCTTCAGTTTGATGTGGTATTTCTAAAGCTATAATTTCCAGAACATATTAATGAGCCACTTGTCCTATTAAAAATGTTTTGTGAGAATATGATTCTGTAGTCAAATAAGTTGGGAAAATAGTATATCCTATAGCTTTCTTGTGGAAAATTAATGTAAATGAATAAACACAAGCTCTGCTAAGTACTGCAGAAAAGGAATGTATATATTGCTTAACTACAGTCTTTCCAACTATTTGAACACATAATTTTCTTTCTCAGGCAACATGTGAAATGTTTGAGGAAGAAAATCCCATAGACATATACTTTAAATATTTAACATGGTATTTTGAATATATTGAATTACCAACCGATCTTTTCAGTGGGTCCTCCCTAAGACTATGTTTCAGGCTCCCCCCCCCTCTTCCTGGCACAACAATTTAAAAATCCATTAGTTATTTTTGTGCTGTATCTCTTTTGATGTTTTCAACATGAGGTCAGAAATCTTACTTCTTGGGGCACCCAAGTGGCTTATTTGGTTGAGCGTCCAACTCTTGGTCTCCATTCAGGTAATGATCTCATGGATTGTGGGATCAGTCCCTAGGTTAGGCTCTGCACTCAATGGGAAGTCTGCTTTAAGATTCTCTCCCTTTATGCCTCCCCCCACTCATAACATGTGCTCTTTCTTTCTCAAATAAATAAATAAATCTTTTTTTTTTAAAAAAGGGAAGTCTCTCTCTTTTTCATCATTGTGTCTCATTGCCTAGAACAATGCTAAACTTGTGGTAAAATGTAGTGTTTAATAAATGTATGCTTAATGCTTTTGTTGCTGGATTCCAAATAACTAAAAGCAAAAACTATCTAGGGTCTTCATCATGAATTTCTTGTCTGATAGAAAGAAAGAAGGTCCTGAAGTGCCAATAATGAGTAACACCCGCTTGTTTTTCAGGAATAACATACCATGCGAATGGTAATTCCTCCTTTCTGCTTTTGCATGGGAAATCATCTTTCCTCATGTGATCCTGTGTTTAGGGAAGAGGGGAAATATGAAAAAATGATAGGGGTCAGGACTGTTATGTATATTAAAAGCTTCTCAATAGAACTGTCACTGCTACTGCTGCTGTTAGCTGGAGTGGACTGAGCATGTTGTATGTGACAGTCTCTAAGTCATATGGCAGCCTTGTGAGTTGGTACTATAATTCTCCTCATGTAACAGCTGAGCAAATTGAAGTTAAATAAGTTTAAATAAAGTCTAACAGCTAATGTTTGACTAAGCTCTGTGACTCCATAGTCCTTACATTATTGTGGACTCAGGGGGAATAAGTTATGCATAGTTAATGCACCCAAAACTCATTTACCGGGTGACACAAATGCAACCTGAGAAGCTCAGTGAACTTGGTAAAGATCACAAATCATTAATGGGAAGCCTGGCACTCGAAACACAAGTCGTGGGATTCTTGTCTAGTTCTTCTATGTCACACTTTGGCCCTGTGATTAAATTAGGAAACTACTATATGTTTATCATTGTTTTAGGAAAAACTTCCATAAGGAGCCTTTAGATGATTCTGGAGGGATGAGATTTACAAAACAAATAATTACAAAATAGTTACAACTGAAGTGTCATAAAGTTAGTATTTAACTGCCCAATATCTATCTATCTATCTTTCTTTCTTTCTTTCCTTCTTTCTTTCTTTTTTCTTTTTTCCTTTTAGTTTTATTTAAATAATCTCTACACCCAACATGGGGCTTGAACTCAAGACCCTGAGATCAAGAGTCACATTTTCTTCTGATTAAGCCAGCTAGGCACCTCCCCCTAGTCTATTTCTTCAAATATTTTTACTTTAATTTTCTTTATTTATTGAAAATTTCTTCTTTTTAAAATTATATTTAGGGGGCGCCTGGGTGGCTCAGTGGGTTAAGCCTCTGCCTTCAGCTCAGGTCATGATCTCAGGGTCCTGGGATCGAGCCCCACATCGGGCTCTCTGCTCAGCGGGGAGCCTGCTTCTCCCTTCTCGCTGCCTGCCTCTCTGTCTACTTGTGATCTCTCTCTCTGTCAAATAAATTTAAAAAAAAATCTTTAAAATTATATTTAATAAGGGAAAAACTAAAGGCTATATCTATCTGCAATTCCAAAGAGGTGGAAATTTGGAATGAAAAATCCTAGAACGGAGGCACCTGGGTGGGTCAGTGGGTTAAGCCTCTGCCTTAGGCTCAGGTCATCATCTCAGGGTCCTGGGATCAAGCCCCGCATCGGGCTCTCTGCTCAGCAGGGAGCCTGCTTCCTCTTCTTGCTCTGCCTACTTGTGATCTCTCTCTCTGTCAAATAAATAATAAAATCTTTTTTAAAAAAGAAAAAGAAAAATCCTAGAACAGTGAAATGGAAAAGGCATTAAAGCAAACAAAAGACATTTTTTTCATTTGTATGTATACCTTGAATTCATATGAACCTATTACGTACCAAATGTGCCTCATCTTAACTCTTAAAATTTGTGATGGTAAATATGTTTTTCATGTATTTATGGGTCAATGTTTTCTTTATGCAAAATGCCCTACTTTCTATTGAGTGATTCATTTTGTCTTCCAGGTTGATGAAAGCTCTTTATATATTAAAAATCTTAGGTGCTTTTTTGTTGTATGTATTAGCAATATTTCTCCTTCTGTTATATATACTTAAAACATTTCCCTTAGTTCTTTAAACACTTTGTGTCATCTGCTTAAATGATAAAAGATCTTCCTCTAACCAAAACTACAAAATATTTCAATTATAAAAGATCCTGTTTCAGGCTGGACTGCATCAAGACTTTGTGTAGTCACTAAAATGAAGACTTGTAGACCCGTGAGATGACAACAAAGTGAGCCTGACCATTTACTCTCACAGTTACAACTCTGCATGGTGCCAGATGGGCTTCCCAGCACAATGGATGGGCAGCCCTTCCACGCATGCTGTGAGTCATAACGTGAGAGGAAATCAGGCCTCAGCCCTGTGCCAAACCATCCAGAGCAAGTCTTTACAGACATACATTTCTCATAAGCACAAAGGGCAGAAAAATCTCCAGAGTAGATTCAGCCTACAAACAAGCTAGGATAAGATACGATAACATTTGAAGATTTTTTCCTGTAGGCAATTAAGCTTATGTTTTAAAAAAGTGTATTTTCTGGATGGCTTAGTTGGTTAAGCATCTGCCTTCAGCTCTGGTCATGATCCCAGATCATGGGTCCTGGGATGTAGTACTGCATGGGATTCCTTGTTCAGCAGGGAGCCTGATTCTCTCTGCCTGTTGCTTCCCCTGCTTGTGCTCTCTGACAAATAAATTTTTAAAAACTCTTTAAAAAATAATAAAAATACAAAAGCATATTCCCATTGCC
The DNA here is from genome assembly GCA_003697995.1 of Taxidea taxus jeffersonii. Classification (NCBI taxonomy): domain Eukaryota; kingdom Metazoa; phylum Chordata; class Mammalia; order Carnivora; family Mustelidae; genus Taxidea; species Taxidea taxus. The sequence continues at coordinate 48,787 of RCUC01146303.1, read as the reverse complement.
TTAATGTTTCTAACTTGCTCTAATATAATATGTTTCTAGTTAGAATCAGCCCTCTTTTTGAGTCACACATATATTGCAATTTGATTCTTAGATGATCATGAATAAAGCAATGTCTTCATTTATGATATATAAATAGGTTAATGGCATGAGACATCTGGGATGTCTTTTTCAAATATATATGATTAATATTCTCATTTTGTTCAGCACTGTAGCTCATGGCCAATTTGCTACTTTCACTTTATTCCTGAAGCTTCTGCCAATTGCTTACACTTGGGTCTCTTGCAGCATCTGTGACTGTCCACCACTGGGGATCCCCTTGAATGCTGGTCAGAATTGTGCAGACCTGGGTGCCCATCCTGGCTTTTTCTCTTTACAGCTGCCTCATCTGAACTAGATTATTTTAGTTTAATTTTCTTATTTTTATTTTTAGAGAGAGAGATGTGAATGGTGTTAAGGTAGGGGCAAAGGGAGAGAGAGAATCTTAGGCAGACTCCCTGTCCAGTGTGGAACCTGACTTGGGGCTTGATCTCACAACCTTGAGATCATGATCTGAGTGGAAATTAAGTCAGGCATTTCACCAACTGAGCCACCCAGGTGCCCCTGAAGCAGGCTATTTTATTTCTCTTAGCCTCAATTTTCTCATATGTAATTCCAACTTCTTCTTCTTTATCCCAAAGCTTTTTTATTAAGTTCCTTTCAAGCACTTTGGCATCCCCATAGTCCCTAAGAGATTACTGTATATAATTTGATATTTCAGCAGTTTTCAGGAGGTTCAACTACTTAGGTTGGATGAATGGTTTCCCCAACTCAAAAAACCAGGACCATGGTTTTTAACTCAGAGAAAGTTTGGCAATGTCTGGAGAAAATTTTGGCTTTCACAAATGGAGAGTACTCCTGGCAGCTAGTTAGTATACATCTGGGGTGCTATTACACATCTTAAAATATTTAGGACATACAAACACGAAAGAATTATCCGGCCCAGAATGATAATATTACCAAGGTTGAGAGACCCTGGTATAGTGGAAAATATGGCCTTAGGGTCAGACCTAGGTTCTAGTCCCAAGTGAACAACTATTCACTTGCTTTGTGACCTTGGAAAAGTTGCTTGACTCCTCTGTGTTTTCAAAAGTTCTTTCTGACATAAAGTGTTACAAGAATCTAGACCCAGTGAGATAGATGAAAGCAGGGATTCTTGTTACAGTAAGACCCAGGGATTTGGGGATCTTAATAAAACTCAGGGATCTGGGTGTTCTTTGGAAACATAAAGTCCTCATCAAAATTGTGCTTACAGAAAGAGAAGAAAAATATTGTGCCTATTTGTGGCCACTCTGAACACTTTAGCCTCTGTCTCTCAAGGAGACAGTTTTAAGAGAAACCGAAGCATGCAAAAGTGCTAACAGAAAAATGTCAATTCCATCCATTTCCTGAGCTCAGTGAGTATCCACAAAATTGAATGTTTGCTTAATTGATTTCATGAAATCACAAAGGCTTACTTTTACCAAGATTGTTATAATGAGGCTAGAGTCTGCAAAGAAGAATGTGAGCATCCAGAAAATCAAGACACAACACAGTGGGTGGGCATGCCTGTGTGCGTCCACTGCGACCCACTGGGCCTTCTTCAAGTCCATCCCCAGTGCTGGTCATGAGCTGAACCAGGCTCTTGGAATACATCGACTGTGGTAGATGGGAGCCAAGAATCTTGTCCTGGGAGCCTGAGAACAAGCAAGCCATCTCATTCGCTGTAACAGACTTAGGACCAAATGTAGCACCAGACACATAGTAGTGCTTAATAAATAATTACTGAATGGATACACAGAAAACCTGAAACAGAATACTCCTTAGTGGGCCTAGTAACATTTGACTGTGATCCCTGGCAGGGGGAGCACTCTGGGCAGAGACCAAGATAGTCTCTTCTCACAGGAGCTTGAGGTAAGTGGAGGCCTTTGAGCTGCATGACTCAGGTCTACTGTAGAAACATTCCTGAAGGACAATGCCTCTTCTAAGACTCAAGTCTTAAGGTTTCACATAAAGGGGGTAAGTACATCATCAAGTAGATTCTATTCCTCAAATCAGCAGTGATTCTGAAGGCAATCCCTATTAGAATAAATAGGAATTACAGACCAAAGTATAAGCAAACTCAGTTGAAGGAGATAACTAGTCATAAGAATCAATGATTTTTCTTTTCAAAGCATGTGTTAATAATTAATATTTATTAAATGCTTCCCATATCCCACACACCAAGCTAAGTGCTTTTCACACACTTTGTTTTATGCTCACAGCAACCCAAGGTATAGATCCTATTGTTATCCCCATCCTATTGATGAAAAAAATCAAGGCTCGGAGAGGTTAAATGATTTGCCGAAGGTTCTAGAATTAATTGTGACTAGTAGGTCAGTATGAATCCAGAGCCTGAATTCTTAATCCCTGTTCAGTGCTGCTGCTCTACTATTCGTAGACAGCTTCTCAAAGTCATGGATGCTCCATGCACATCATACTGGCTCTGAGAAATAAGTGTTTATGCAGGACTGTCTGAAGACGATACTGTCCATTTGTTCCTCTAGGTACTATAAAATCTATCTCTAGATTGCAAATGACCAGTGGGAATGTCCCTGGATTTCATGGTCACACTCGTTTTGTTGTATGTTTTATTTATAGCAAGGATGCTCTTGTGGGCATTGTTAATTAATTTAAGCAGTGTCCTTTGTGTGAGGTCCCAGACAAATGGTTTCCTGGTTTTAATACAAGAGATAATTGTGTTCTCACTAGTGCCTCTGGTTTGTTTTCCTCTTTTGCACATCAAATTATATAAATAGTTAGAGCTCCTTATTTGTTTTGGCTACCAGAAGTGTATGGCCACTCACCTGGAAGTTTATTGAACTTTACACCTCAGGTAAGCACCTCTGACTGAGTCAGAGATTTGCCAAGTGATGTTTTCCATTTGAGAGGATGCTCGAAGGAATTCCCTGACCTCCTGTCATTTCCACCTCCTGTTAATGGGAAAGTCATGGTAATTGTGCAGGGGGAGGGAGGTAAAGAGCAATCAAACGGTTCCAAGCACTCAATGAGGGCAGAGTTATACACATATTCTGTATCTTCCCAGAGTTCATAGCTTGGTGAGGAAACATACAAATTTCATTTTTTTAAATTGTGTTCAAGTCATGATGGGAATACAGTTACATACATGGGGCAAGGGAATGAAAGTCTTAATACAAGAGTTGACAATTGGACAGGATTTTGAAGCACAAGGAAACATTTACTGAACACTGCGTGTGGTGTTCTTCATTTAGATTAGTCTCCTGAATCTTCATCACAAGTCCAGAAGACTGCTGGGCTTCCCCCACTCTCCCCTATTTATCAGGTAAATGAGAGCAAGGCTAGAGGAAATCCACTCTTCACTCAGGGCCACGCAGCTGTGAAGCTTTGAGGCTGAGACTTCAACCTAACTCAGTCTTCACACATGCTCTTTCTCTCATGCATTAGGACCCTGAAGGTCTAAGGAGGCCTTCAAAGCAAGCCTGTGTGTTTTGTGCTTGGTTTTGGGGAGTAGGGAAGCACATTCTACCCAGGAATTACCTGGTTGAATGTTTGTGTCTTTTGTGTGGGCAGAGGAAAGGATCCCATGATTTCTAAGGCTGTTTTCCAGCTTGTGTGCTGGGCAAGATTTCCCAGGGAAGGGAAGGTCTCCACTTTTAACTAATGATAACTGTTCCTTTCAGCTTAAGCATTTCTCTAGTTGTGCCCTGAAGATTTTGATGAGCTACACTTAAGCTCAGTGAGGGAGGGGATCAGGTCAGTTTTGTTTGTTGCTGTATACCTCAGTGCCTGGCCCACAGAAGGAAGTGGCATTCATTAACTATCCACTGGATCAACACAGGAATCATGGAAGAAACTTGAAGTTAATGCATTAGATTTGGTAGTTTGGTAGTCTCTCTCTCCTTTTTAAAGATTTTATTTATTTGTCAGAGAGAAAGCAGAAGTAGGGGGAGCAGCAGGCAGAGGGAGAAGCAGGCAGAAGCTCTATCCCCATAGAGCAAGGAGCCTGATGCAGGACTCGATTCCATGACTCTGGGACCATGACCTGAGCCAAAGGCAGACGCTTAACTGACTGAGCCACTGAGCATCCCTAGATTTGGTACTTTCTATGTACCCCAAATCAGCATGAAAACTTGAAGTACTCATTAAATGTTTGCGTTTAAAAATCCATTATTTAGGGGCGCCTGCATGGCTCAGTGGGTTAAAGCCTCTGCCTTCAGCTCAGGTCATGATCTCAGGGTCCTGGGATCAAGCCCCACATCGGGCTCTCTGCTCAGCGGGGAGCCTGCTTCCTCCTCTCTCTCTACCTGCTTCTCTACCTACTTGTGATCTGTGTCTGTCAAATAAATAAAATCTTTAAAAAAATCCATTATTTAGGTGATAATGCTTACTCCAATCTACCCCTGCCCCAAACTAAACACAACATTTCTACCAGGATTTTTGCAACATTGTATGTCTCCTATCCGAGCAGCACTGAGCTAGCCTATAATTGCTGGTCAGCTGGTCAACCTCCCTGCTCCTCCAGAAGCATCCCGGAGCAAGCAGCCAGCAGGCATAGGCGGTGGATCCATCCTCACCTTCCTATTTATGGCATCCATCCAAGAGCGGGCATAAAATAGGGTTGGTGTGTTAACAGAAGAAAGAAAGAATTAATTTATCAATTAATTAAATATTTTAGCTGCTCTTAATTATCATGTCGGATGATTTACAAGTTTTTTGGGGGGAGTCACTATTCAGAGGAAAACTAAAAAAATACCTTGCCATATTCTCAAAGCAAATTAGTACATATAGGCTGCCTTCTCCTTACACATATACACACCCCCAAAGGAAAAAAAAAAAATCACGAAAGTTCTGAAATGACACCTAAGAAACAGTGTGAGAGCCTTCAAAAGCAGTGTGAAACAGAACAGGTTAGTATCCATCCTTGGACCTCCAGGGCCTCCCCCATAGTCTCTCCTTGTAGTAGTTCCTCCTTAAAGACGTCTGGCACCTACTCTTCTGAGCTGCTGATGTCTGAATACGAGATGTCTCACTCTGAAGGTTTTCTATCATGTTTTTTAAATAAATCATGCATTCAAGTATCTTCTTAGGCTTTCTCGCCTTATTCTACTTTTCTATCATAATTCTTCTTTCATGCGAAATCTCTTCCCTCACACTTTGCAGATGGGAAGTCGTAAGTGATGGATGTTTCTCTTTCTAGTCACTAAACATCTTGAAAGTGACTCAAAACATCTAGACTTGTCCTACCTACATCAATTCCTAGTACGTTTCAGTGGCAGCCTCATATTATTTACTATTTTTCAGGACACTGTGTATCTGTTGCTTTATAAATGTAGCTGCTTAAGAATAATTGAATATGACTGATTTATAAATGACCATATCTAAAGTGATATCCAGAGTAATAAACATTTGCATAGATATAGAGTTTAAAGAATGCTTTCCTATCAGCACACAACCTCACAACAGCTGTATGAAGTAGCAAATGATAGATAAGGAAACTAATACCCAGAGAGGTTTGCCCAAGATCAAATCATTAGCCTAGGCCTTTCGTTTGCATATTACTCCCCACATTATCCCAGCTGGGCAAAATTTAGAAGCAGACAATCCTGAGTCTGGGGAAATGGATTCTCATCCTAATGGCTTCATTCTGGGAGCATGGTAGATTTAAGGACATCTCCTGATACCTCCTTGCCATCACTTGGCTGTGTGCTCTTGTGTAAGCTTTTCCTCTTGCCTGGAAAGCCTGTTCCCATTTCTAACTTGAGAAACCCTACACACCTTTGTGTCTAGACACCACTTTTTCTGGGAAGCATACCTGCCCTCCTGAACAAAGTTAGTGGCTTCCTGCATGTCACCTCTGTTCCTTGGATATCTTTCCATTACTGGATTTATCACACAGGAATATCTAGTGAGATTTTTGTCTCCCCAGGTGTGCTAGAGGAAGCTGGAGAACAGAAGGCATCTCTTATCCAGTAGGTGCTCAGTAAATCCCAAGTTAGACTATCTCTAGGGTTCTTACACTTAAAACTGTGTTGGATGCACAACTGGGTGATATTTCCCTTTCGCATGTTTTTATTCTAAAATTCATACTCCTATCCAGGTGAACAATTTGCTTCATTGAAGTATTTCAAAGCCAGGAAATTGAAGTATTGTTTTATTTCTCTACAAAAGACATAAAGTTTGAGGCTGCTGGAATGCAGGAAACTACCCAGAGATGTAATGAACTCAAAGAGATCTGGTTTCACCTTAGCCTAGCTCTTTGAGACTCACCAAACAAGGCAGAGATGAAAGGTCTTTCAAATGAGTATAACCACCCATCCATGTGCAAGAAAAATGGCCCCTTCAGAATATCTAAGCTCAAAGAGGTAGGACCTGGTGCATTAATTTTTAAAACAGTTGTGTGAGGCAGCATGTTATCTTCATCCTTCACAGTTTGTGAAAGTGAGTTCAAGATGGAGAGATAATGGCTTCCCCAAGTTCATGTATAATAGGAGATGAGAGCTTTACAGAGTTCTGATTTCAAGATGGATGTGCTTTCTGCTATACCACATGACTTTTGTTCCCTATATGAGCAGCAGTGACATAAATAGGAATGCTTTTCTCATCTCAGCCATTCATTCAGACCCTCCATCCCTGCCACCACCATTGGCTTTGATGTGAGAAGAAAATGCTTAACCTTTTCTCTGACATGGCACCTGGTTGAGAACAAAACTGGCTATTTGTCCTTGGCAGACTTCCTTTGATAAATTTATTGAAGTTCTCTGGCTTGGTCTTATGGTCCCATCCTCCTGATCTCATTTTTTTATTAATTATTTTTTTAATGTTTTTTAATTGATTATTTTATTAACATATAATGTATTATTTGCCCCAGGGCTGCAGGTTTGTGAATCTTCAGGCTTACACACTTCACAGCACTTACCATAGCACATACCCTCCCCAGTGTCCATAACCCAACCACCCTCTCCATTACCCCCCTCCCCTCCAGCAACCCTCAGTTTGTTTTGTGAGATTAAGAGTCTCTTATGGTTTGTCTCCCTCCCAATCTCATCTTGTTTCATTTTTTCCTTCCCTACCCCCCAACCCCTCCCCCCCACCTCTCAACTTCCTCATATCAGGGAGATCATATGATATTGTCTTTCTCTGATTGACTTATTTCACTCAGCCTAATACCCTCTAGTTCCACCCATGTCATTACAAATAGCAAGATTTCATCTTTTTGATGGTTGCATAGTATTCCAGTGTGTGTGTGTGTGTGTGTGTGTGTGTGTGTGTGTGTGTGTATCACATCTTCTTTATCCATTCATCTGTTGATGGACATCTAGGTTCTTTCCTAGACAATTGTGGACATTGCTTCTATAACATTTGGGTGCACATGCCCCTTCGGATCACTACATTTGTATCTTTAGGGTAAATACCCAGTAGTGCCCATTTCTTTTTTTAATATAATTTTCTATTTTTTAATTAACATATAATGTATTAGTAGCCCTAGGCATACAGGTCTGTGAATTGCCAGGTTTATACACTTCACAGCACTCACCATAGCACATACTTTCCCCAATGTCCATAACCCCACCACCCTCTCCCTACCCCCTTCCCCCTGGCAACCCTCAGTTTGTTTTGTGAGATTAAGAGTCTCTTATGGTTTGTCTCCCTCCCGATTCTATCTTATTTCATTTTGATTCATCTTGTTTCATTTATTATTATTATTAATTATTATAATTATAATTATTATTTATTACTATTAATCAAGGACATTCCATCTTAATTCACTTTATTTCATTTATTCTTTTCCTACCCACCAAACCCCCCACGTTGCCTCTCAACTTCCTCATATCAGGGAGATGATATCATAATTGTCTTTCTCTGATTGACTTATTTGTCTAAGCATAATACCCTCTAGTTCCATCTATGTCATCGCAAATGGCAAGATTTCATTTCTTTTGATGGCTGCATAATATTCCATTGTATATATATACCACCTCTTCTTTATCCAGTCATCTGTTGATGGACATCTAGATTCTTTCCATAGTTTGGCTATTGTGGACATTGCTGTTATAAACATTTGGGTGCACGTGCCCCTTCAGATCACTACATTTGTATCTTTAGGGTAAATACCCAGTAGCGGGATTACTGTGTCATAGGGTAGCTCTATTTTCAACTTTTTGAGGAATATCCATGCTGTTTTCCAGAGTGGTTGCACCAGCTTGCATTTCCACCAACAGTGTAGGAGGGTTCTCCTTTCTCCGTATCCTCGCCAGTATCTGTCATTTCCTGACTTGTTCATTTTAGCTATTCTGACTGGTGTGAGGTGATATCTCATTGTGGTTTTGATTTGTATTTCCCTGATGCCAAGTGATGTGGAGCAGTTTTTCATGTTTCTGTTGGCCATCTGGATGTCTTCTTTGCAGAAATGTCTGTTCATGTCCTCTGCCCATTTCTTGATTGGATTATTTGTTCTTTGGGTGTTGAGTTTGATAAGCTCTTTATAGATTTTGGATACTAGCCCTTTATCTGATACATCATTTGCAAACATTGTCTCCCATTCTGTCAGTTGTCTTTTGGTTTTGATAACTGTTTCCTTTGCTGTGCAAAAGCTTTTGATCTTGATGAAGTCCCAATAGTTCATTTTTGCCCTTGCTTCCCTTGCCTTTGGTGGTAATATTCCTAGAAAGAAGTTACTGCAGCTGAGGTCAAAGAGGTTGCTGCCTGTGTTCTCCTCAAGGATTTTGATGGATTCTTGTCTCATATTGAGGTCTTTCATCCATTTTTAGTCTGTTTTTGTGTGTGGTGTAAGAAAATGGTCCAGTTTCATTTTTCTACATGTAGTTGTCCAATTTCCTCAACACCATTTGTTGAAGAGACTGTCTGTTTTCCATTGGACATTCTTTCCTGCTTTGTCAAAGATTAGTTGACCATAGAGTTGACTTGACCATAGAATGAGGCTCTCTATTCTGTTCCATTGATCTATGTATCTGTTTTTGTGCCAGTACAATACTGTCTTGATGATGACAGCTTTGTAATAGAGCTTGAAGTTTGGAATTGTGATGGCACCAATTTTGGTTTTCCTTTTCAACATTCCTCTGGCTATTCAGGATCTTTTCTGGTTCCACATAAATTTGAGTATTATTTGTTTCACTTTTTTGAAAAAATGGATGGTATTTTGATAGGGATTGCATTAAATGTGTAGATTGCTTTAGGTAGCATAGACATTTTCACAATATTTGTTCTTCCAATCCATGAGCATGGAACACTTTTTCATTTCTTTATGTCTTCCTCAATTTCTTCATGAATACTTTATAGTTTTCTGAGTACAGATTCTTTGCCTCATTGGCTAGGTTTATTCCTAGGTATCTTATGGTTTTGGGTGCCCTTGTAAATGGGATTTACTCCTTAATTTCTCTTCTGTCTTGTTGTTGGTGTATAGAAATGCAACTGATTTCTGTGTGTTGATTTTATATCCTGACACTTTACTGAATTCCTGTATGAATTCTAGCTGTTTTGGAGTGAAGTCTTTTGGGTTTTCCACATAAAGTATCCTATCATTTGCAAAAAGTTTTAGTTTGACTTCTTCTTTGATGATTCATATATCTTTAATTTCTTTTTGTTGTCTGATTGCTGAGGCTAGGACTTCTAGTACTATGTTGAATAGCAGTGGTGATAATGGACATCCCTGCTGTGTTCCTGATCTTAGCAGAAAAGCTCTCAGTTTTTTTCCATTGAGAATGAAATTTGCTGTGGGTTTTTCATAGATGGCTTTTATAATATTGAGGTATGTGCCCTCTATCCCTACACTTCAAAGAGTTTTGATCAAGAAAGGATGCTATACTTTATCAAATGCTTTTTCAGCATCTGTGGAGAGTATCATATGGTTCTTGTTCTTTCTTTTATTCATGTATTGTATCACATTGATTGATTTGCAGATGTTGAACCCACCTTGCAGTCCAGGAATAAATCCCACTCAATCATGGTAAATAATTCTTTTAATGTACTGTTGGATCCTACTGACTATTATTTCAGTTCCATTTGGTTTTTAATTTAATTTTCTTAAAAATGTGAGTGATGCTCCTGCTGGTTTTTAGAAATGAGTTGAGAGTTTCCTCAGATGCACTGCTGGGACCTATACATACTTCACATTTGCACATGAACCCCGTTTTTTTGTTGTTGTTGTTGGCTGAAGAATCAGCAAGTGAAGCAACACTACACTCTAAAACCTTTCCGTCCTGATTTTCAGAGGCGGGTTTCAATGTCTTTTAGATCCCTGGAGATTTTTATCTATTTAAAAAAAGAGCTTTGGGACACCTGGGTGGCTCAGTCAGTTGAGTGTCTTGACTCTTGATTTCAATGCTGGTCATGACCTCAGGGTTGTGGGATGGAGGTCCACATCCAGCTCCATAATGTGTATGGAGCCTGCTTAAGATTCTCTCCTTTTCCTTTTTGCCCACCCCCTAAACAAACAAACAAACAAACAACAAATACTTTTGAGGCAAATTGCTCATAATATTGTTGTTAATGTTAGTTCACTGTCAGGAACTTTTGAGAATGGAAGAAATTATGAGGGCCAAATAACACCCTTCACCTCACATTTTACATAAGAGATTATATGTTTGGTAGAATTCAAATGGAGACCTAAGGAAGCATATGGACAGGATCTAAATAAGCTCTTGAAGAAAAGAGCCCCAGGTGTGAAATTCAATGCTTCTGTTAGCTGTTTGTAGTAGTGGCCATATGCTTTGATATATGCATTAAAATTGTTAGAACTGTATGCCAAAATATTTGGAAAATTTTTGGTCATTATTTCTTCAACTGCTTCTTCAGGACCAAACTCTTCCTCATTGCTTTCTGGGACTCTGATAACACAAATATTAAGCCTATTTTTATTGTTCTACAGGTCTCTGAGATGTTTTTTTTAATCTCCTTTTTTTGTTGTTCAAACTAGATAATTTCTACTTACATATCTTCAAGTTTCTGACACTTTTCTCTATTTTCCTCTATTCATCTCCATCTCACTGTGGAGTCCAGTTAGTGAATTCTTTATTTCTAAAGGTTAGTTGTATTTTTTAGCTATAAGACATCTGTTTGGTTCTTCCTACATCTTCTGATTCTTTGCTGAGGCTTTCTATATTTTCATTTGTTTCCAGAGTGTTCATGATGTGTGTTGGAAAATTTTATAATAGCCACCTTAAAGATGTGGTCAGATAATTCCAACTTCTGCAAGTTAATCCTGATTACTGTAGGATTATCTTATCTTGGGTTTCCAAAGTCAATTGAGCTTTTAAAACCTTTGCTTCTATCTGTCCTCTCTGTGCTCTACCTCGTGATCAGTCAATGTCCTGGGCAGTAATATACCTTGGTGCAGTTCTCACAGGTTTCAGTTTGCTGGATAGGATCCTATCCACCCCTGCACAGCTGCGGGTGTAGGCCAGCCATTGATATATAATTTCCATGGGGTCACTTTCATGAACTCTTCTCTATCCTTAGTCTCCTTGGCACTTTCCAGTTCCCTATGGCTCACCTTTTTGGGTCCCCACCCAGAAAATGTGTTTTAGTTACCCTACTTGACTACAGGGTGAAGACCAATGTTAAATAAGTGAGACACATACCATGGGCAAAATGTAAGTGGTGCCAAAAAAATCAATAAACAAGGTAAATGCAACTATAATGCATGATTGGAAAATCAAACTTAATACAAAAATCCATCATATTAAAATTTTAAACGAAGACAGGATCTGACTCTTGTTTGCATGACCCCACCTCCCTCATCTTTCTAATTCCAGTCCCATCCTTATGGGTAATTCCACAACTGTGCCCTATCTAGTGACCAACAGCAGGAAGACAGGTGGGGGAGCTGGCAAATGATGTGGCTATGGTGCTACTTTGAATTCTGATCTTCTTCTTTCACCTGTCTGCCACTATTTATCTATCAGAGTTCTGAAGCAGCTGCTCTCCACATTCTGTGCAGGTTTTATTGTTGTACTTGGTGGGAGTGACAGGGTAGAGGGTGCTTCCTACTCTCTCTTAACTAGAACTAGAATCAGAGAGGAGTAGTCTTTTTTTTTTTTTTAAAGAATTTATTTATTTGACAGACAGAGATCACAAGTAGGCAGAGAGAGAGAGTGAGGAAAAAGCAGGCTCCCTGCGGAGCAGAGAGCCCAATGCGGAGATTGATCCCAGGACCCTGAGATCATGACCTGAGCCGAAGGCAGAGGCTTTAACCCACTCAGCCACCCAGGAGCCCCTTAAAAATTTCTATAATGATCTAGAGGGGAGGCAGGAGTTGGGCAATGAGAAAAATTTCAGGGGGTGGAGAGGAACAGTAAAAATTTCATAAAATAATTTTGTCACACTATACTTCCTAGTAAGTGTCTGTGACCTTGAAAATAAAATTAACTTCTCAGACCTCCTGGGAATTATCCCAAGTGCTCCTTTAATCTTCATTCTCCAAGGGAAAGTAGACACACACACACACACACACACACACACACACACAGTGTCTTTATGTGTGTTGTGTATGTGTATACAGAAGCAGGCATGCATGCATTCATGGCCCAGTGAGAGAGTGAGAGAGAGATGAGGGGAACAACTTCAATAAAGATCCCATAGATTTAGATAAATAGAGGTTTCCCCATGTTCTCCTCAAAATTAGTGAAAGAGAAAATGTTCACATGGAGAGCCTCTGAATCCCAATCCTGGCTTCTTCTTCCTTTCCTGTTTTTAGAGAATAATCAGGAGATAAACTTCTCTCATATGTATAGTATTTGCTAGAATGGACTATATTGCAATTTGTCCTATTTATAAGAAAAAGGACACTTACATAAAGGATAGATACTGGTTTTAAGCAAGGTGGATCAAGTTCAGGGCTTTTATGCCTTCAGCTCTCTGTGCATCTGCCTTGAAAAAGGCTGGAAAACCTATTCAAATGCCTGTTTGAAGTCCTTTATTTGGGATTTCTGCTTATTTGCCTCCCCCGCCAAACCCACCCCAGGCCCACAACTGCTTTGTTTATTAAACATGGCCAGCTTTGGGCAGAAGATTTTAAAAAGCAGTGCAGAATATATCTAAATATTATTGTTTGATCATTGAATTTGGAGAATGAGAGCTGTGTACAAAAACTGTTGACCTGCTTTTCGACTGCATAGCTTCTGGCCATTTTGTATTTATTTCAATGAAAAAAAATTAACCTATATCTTGGCTCAGAGAGTGGATTTCTGTATAATTCTGGAAAACCCTAAAACCCCTCACCAATTTCCTCCCTATCTCCTTTCCTGTCTCCATCCTGCCATTGCTCCTTTCTCCTCTCAATTTCCTTCCTTTCCAGAAACGTTGACTTAGCACCTTCTTTGTGTCTGTCACTTTCATAGGCACTGTAGCCTGTACAAAAGTGGATGAGAAAAACTCCAGTCTAGCTAGGAGCACTGTCATCTACTGGGGGAAACAGGCATGATCACATGAAAGTGTTGAAACAATCCTGGAACAATATTAGCGTAACAGTATCTCAGAGAGATGGTCCATTTAGCTTATTTCTGATCTCTTTGGAGTTTGTCAGTGTCTTTTAGAGTTGTTACTTTGCACAAGCTGCTTCTTTTCCAAAAAATAAAAAAAATAGTGACATTCTCTTGTTGCTCATTGTGTGATTGTGTGTGACTGTGTGTGTGGGAGGGGTATGGTGGGAAATATTCATTTAAAAATGCATGTTAGAAAAATAAATTTTAGGGCACCTGGGTGGCTCAGTTGGTTAAGCAACTGCCTTCAGCTCAGGTCATGATCCTGGAGTCCCGGGATCGAGTCCTGCATCGGGCTCCCAGCTCCACGGGGAGTCTGCTTCTCCCTCTGACCTTCTCCCCTCTCATGTTTTCTCCCACTCTCTCTCTCTGAGATAAATAAATAAAATCTTTAAAAAAAAAAGAAAAATAAATTTAAAAAAATGCATTTTAGTTGTATTTCAGGTGCTTGTTGCTACCCCAGGCTTAGCTATTGTTTTGTAAAGTTGAATTTTCTTATATTGCCCTCTGTGGACACATTTCTATTCCTAGCCCCTGAGCCACATCACATGGTAATTGTTCATCCTGTATTGAGTCCCAAGCCCTGGGCCAGATGTTGTCAGTGCTACAAGAGAAGACCACCCGAGTGTCTTATTTTACTGTGCTCTTGTTCATTACAGGCAAAACTGCTCCATGAGGTCTTGGTTTTCTCTCCCTTGATTTTATCTCTAGTGATGACCCTATAGGCAGCCAGCATTCCCTCAGGTCACAAATGTAGACAGCTTCTGTCTGCTCCAAGTAATGAGGGCGAGAGAGCTGACAGTCTCCCTCTTACACTCTTCTATTTTCCCTCGCCCACTCCCTGACTTCCCTGGACTCTGTGTCTGGGAATTAACCTCCTGTCCTATCATTCAAGAGGGAGGATGCCCATGATGCTTTGGTATGACTGACTTAGGGTGCTCTGGAGAGACCTGGAGGCTGTGTGTCTGCCAGGATAATGAGTATATGAAGAGAGCCCTCAGGAATTACCTCAGGATACTGCCAGGCATCTCCTAACCCAGTTTCTTGTTACATCCCAGGGAAGCAATTAGCACAGGGTGCATGGTGGAGCAAGGCTGTGTGCAGGAATCCAAAGGCACAGGGGCTGCCTCCTGTGCAGAGACAGCCCTGTACAGGAGAATCTGTTGCCTGGAGCGAAGCTGGTTTGTGCCTTTTCCTGGGAAGCCTATGACCTCAATTTGGTAGAATTTTTTTTTTCTTGAAAAGAAATAGATATTGAACATGGATGTGATGAAAAGACTTTTAAAATTTTAGAACCTGGACTAGCTTTTCAATTTGTTTGAAGGGCTCTCTTATATGTCTCCCTAAACCCCCACTCCTTTCCCTGAGTTATGGGTTTTGGTGGAATTAGGGTCCAGGAACAGGGTCTCCATCTTAATAAGGCAGGAATAAAAGTCCCTGCCACCTGATAGTAACAGCTCCCAGCAGGATTAGGGAGGGACAGAGCTGTCAGGTGTCAAGTGAAGGCTGTACTCAGGCATCCCGGAGCCAGTCAGCCATACACATCCCAGCCACCAAAGGAAAGCAGCCATGAAAGTCTCAGCAGGAGAAACAATTTTCAGAAAATACATTTATCTTTTTCCTTATTTAGGTGCTGCTTCTGTAGTTGGAACAGAATCTCAGAAATACTTCACTTTTGCTTTTTTTTCAATAACTAAATTTTTTTTCAATTTCATGGGACAAGCATGTGCCACCAAGCAATGTTATCACCGACATCATCAATAACCACTTAATTCATTCAGTTAATCATTCATTTAACAAATATTAGTTGAACTAATAATATTCTAGGTGCCAAGCTCTAGACATTGAGTTATGAGAGGTTCACTCCTTACATTTAAGACACTCTGAATCCTTTGGCTAAAACATGCAAAAAAATGTGCAATTTTAATCTGATACGATGTATATTGTGACAGAGGCATTATTCAGTGATACAAGAATATAAATGAGAGACAACAAACCAGACAGCAGGAGGCAAGGTCATTTTGGGAAAGAGAAGAACTTGTGTACAGAGGGGAATGAAGATATATGTGTGCAAATGATGTGTTCAGCTCATTATTGTGTAGGAGCAAGACAGTGAGTGGGACTGGAAGGGCAGGTGAGGACAGATCTTTAGAAACTATGCCATGCTAGCAGTGCCTGCATAGTTCAGTCTGCTCAGCGACAAATCAGTTTCAGCTCAAGTCATGATCTCAAGTCATGATCCCTGCACCAGGCTCCACGTTCAGTTTGGAGTCTACTTGGAATTTTCTCCCTCTCCTTCTCTCTCTCCCCCTTTCTTTCTGCCCCCTCACCACCACTTGCATGTGCTCTTTCTCTGTAAAAATAAATAAATATATCTTTCAAAAAAAGAACTGTGCCATGCTAGGGAGTGTGAACTTTATTCTGAAGCTGGCATTTATATAAGAATTTTAAGCAGATATAAATGGTATAATGTATTCCACCAGCTTAGAGTGCAGGTAAGTTGACAACAATCTTGTCAGGGTACTTACTGATGACTCCTGTGGGGGACAGATGTAAATGGGAATGAAACAAGATTCACTGGGAGCCTCAACTGCATCTTCTTACTCATTAATATGTTGAAACAAAATTTTTGAAGCAAGTTGATGTAGTAGTAGATATGAAATAATTGGTGATGGGTAATGATTTGATAATAAAATAACTTAAAAATTCTAAGAGTTATCTCTTTTTAGCATTCAAATTCCCTCAAGTCTCTATTTGTGAACTTGGGAAGTGTTCTAGGCTGAACTGTGCCTTCCTCTGCCACATTTATATGTTGAAGTCCAATCCTCAGTACCTCAGAATAGGACTGTATTTGGAAGTAGAGTCTGTAAAGAGGTGACTGAGTTAAAATGAGGTCATTTGGGTGGGCCGTGATCCCGTAAGAGTAGTGTCTTTATGGAGAGAGGACACTGTGAGGAGATATGGGAGAAGACGGCCATCTACAGACCAAGGAGAGAGGCCATGGAAGAAACCAACCTTGCTGATATCCTGGTCTCAGACTTCTGGCTCCCAGAACTATGAGAACATAACCTAGGGCCATTCTGTGGCACTTTTTTTGAGGCATTTCTAGCAAACTAAGACCATAAAGACTTTAGAGTATCTCTCCTAAGTCCTCCTCAATAGCCAACAATTGTCTAAGAACTCCTGGAGGAGTTATTCAGCCCAGTTTTTGATTCTAGCTAGTCCTGCTTCTAGGCTGAAAGAGAAATCAAGAATTAGACATGGCCACAGGCAGATGCTAGCTTTTTGACTCAGTGGTTTCTTCTGGTGTCAACTGGAAGAGTTGAGAACTTGTGCTGCCCTATGGAATATTTCCTGATCATCTGTAAGGAAGACATCATTACTGGTCTGGGTCCTACTCCCATGAGCATTCTCTCCATCCTCAGGAGCTTAAGGGGATGTACCAGGTTAGAGTTCTTTAGTTTTTCTCTGAAGGTCCAGCAATTGTGCCTAACATTTTCCTCTGAGATAGGGAGGGATTTCCAGTGTCAGGCACACACCCACTCTCACCTCTGTTTGGGCCCTGCTGTGAAGCCTGGGTAGCCAGCCAGGCTTCCCTTTCTCTCCTGGCACCTTCCCCTCTTGTCCTTTCCTGTCAGTGGGTCTTTTGTGGAATATAATCAGTTCAGCAGTAAAAATGTGATAGCATTGAAGCTCAAATAGAAAGAAGCTGGGATCTTAATCTCTTCCTCTCAGGAGCTTCCTAAGTCCCTTTGCACATTTTTTTTTTTCTGCATTTTTTTCCCACACCAGAGTTCTGCTGATTTAGGGAATTAGGTGTCTATTTGATTAATATTTGCCTAAGGGACCTGTTAAGTCTCTACAGAATAAATAGATCTGATTTATGGTGCTTTGTAGTTCCACCATGAAAAAGAAGCTGAATTTTTTTTTTAATATTAAGTTTTCTTGCTTAAATCCCAAATAATCACTGTCATATAACAGAAAAAGGAAAATGATCAAAATGTTCTAATTCCAACAGGTCTTAAATCACCACTAATGCTATCTCCTAAAAATAAAAATAACAGCTAGTTCCTACTCCTGGCCCCCCACTGCCCACAGGCCACAATCTAGATTACTCTTTAACCTGGCTCCAAATAGAAAGCAAAGGAACACGCAAAATAAACACATTTCTACTGTTCTCTCAAGATTCAGCTCAAATATTCACTCTTTTTTTCTCTTTTAAGATTTTAAAAATTTATTAGAGAGCACAGGTAGGAGGAGTGGTAGAAGGAGAGGGAGAAGCAGACTCCTGCTAGGCAGGTAGCCCGAGGCAGTGCTGGGTCCCAGGACTCTGGGATCATGACCAAAGTCAAAGGCAGATGCTTAACTCACTGAGTCACGCCTGCACACCTCAAATATTCACTCTTACTTATGTGCTTCCAAATACAGTGATTCATGGTTGTTTTCTTTGATTCCTTTCTTTCAAATTAAAAATAATTATGGAAGTATAGTTGATATTCAATGTTATATTAGTTTCAGGTATACAATATAATGGTTCAAGAATTCTGTACAATAAGTGGTAACCATATACCACTGCACAACAATATTACAATATTATTCACTATATTCTCTAGGCTATATGTTTCATGAAGTTTGTACCTTTTAATCCCATAATCTATTTTGCCCAACACCCCCCCCCCATCTCCCTTCTGGCAACTATCAGTTTATTCCCTGTATTTAAGAGTCTGTTTTGTGGGACGCCTGGGTGGCTCAGTTGGTTAAGCGGCTGCCTTCGGCTCAGGTCATGATTCCAGGATCCTGGGATCGAGTCCCACATCAGGCTCCTTGCTCGGCAGGGAGCCTGCTTCTCCCTCTGCCTCTGCCTGTGCTTGCTTGCTCTCTCTCCTTCTCTCTCTGTCAAATAAATAAATAAAATCTTTAAAAAAAAAAGAGTCTGTTTTGTTTTACTTTTTAGATTAAATATGTAAGTGAAATCATATGATATTATCTTTCTCTGTCCAACTTACTTCACTTAGCCTAATACCATCTAGGTCATCCATGGTGCTGTAAATGGCAAGATTTCATTCTTTTTCTTTTTTTTAAGTTGAGTTATATTCCATTGTATATATGGTAATACATACATATTACCATACATACATATCTTTGTTATCCATTTGTCTACTGCAGGACTTGGGTTGGTTCCATATCTTGGCTATTATAAATAATGTAGCAGTAAACATGGGGTGCATATATCTTTTCAAATTACTGTTTTCCTTGAGTAAATACCCAGTAGTGAGATTACTGGATCATATGGTATTTCTATTTTTAATTTTTTGACGAACCTCCATACTGTTTCCACAGAGATTGTACCAGTTTGCATTCCCACCAACACTGCACTAGGGTTCCCTCTTCTCCGCATCCTCACCAACACTTGTCATTTCCCGTCTTTTTGATTCTAGCCATTCTGACTCGTGCGCAGTGGTATCTCTGTGGTTTTGATTTGCATTCCCCTGATGATGAGTGATGCTGAGCACCTTTCCAAAATGTGTCTGTTAGCCATCTGGATGTATTCTTAGAAAAAAGTCTATTCAGGTACTCTGCCCATTTTTAAAATCACATTGTCTGTTTGGGTGTTGAATTGTCTAAGCTCTTCATATAACTATGTATTAGGTGTTTTTATTTTGTATATACCACCTACTTCCTATAGTTCTCTATTTTAGATATTAACCCTTTGTCGGATATATCATTTGCAGATATCTTCTATTCATTAGGTTGTTTTTTTTTTTTGTCTTGTTGATGGTTTTCTTCACTGTGCAAAAGCTTTGTATTTTGGTGGAGTCCCAAAAGTTTATTTTTCCTTGTTTCCCTCACCTGGGGAAACATATGCATAAGTATGTTGGTAAGGCCAATGTCCAGGAGATTACTGCCTATGTTTTCTTTTAGGAGTTTTATGGTTTCAGGTCTCACCTTTAGGTCTTCATCCATTTTGAGTTTATTTTTGTGTAAGGTGGAAGAAAGTGTCCAGTTCCATTCATTTGCATGTAGCTGTCCAGTTTTCCCAGCACCATTTATTGAAAAGACAGTCTTTTCCCAATGCATAGTTTTGCCTTCTTTGTCCTAGATTAATTGACTATATAAACATAGGTTTACTTCTGGGCTCTCTATTCTATTCCATTGATCCATGTGTCTATTTTTGTGCCAGTATCTTACCATTTTGATTACTATAGCTCATAGTATACTTTGAAATCTTGGGTTGCTGATTTCAGAATTTGTCTCCAGCTTTGTTGTTTCTCAAGGTTGCTTTTGCTATTTGATATCTTTTGTGGTTCTATACAAATTTTAGGATTATTTGTTCTAGTTCTGTGAAAAATGCTATTGCATTTTGATAGGGATTGCATTGACTCTGTAGACTGCTTTAAGTAGTATGGCCATTTTAACAATATTGATTCTTCCAGCCCATGAACATGGAATTTCTTCCCATTTGTTTGTGTCATCTCCAATTGCTTTCATCAGTTCCTTAAAACTTTCAGAGTATAGGTCTTTGGCCTCCTTTAAGTATATTCGTAGGCATTTTATTATTTTTGGTGCAATGGTAAATGGGGTTGTTTTCTTAATTCTTCTTTCTGCTACTTTGTTATTAGTATATAGAAATACAACAGATTTCTGTATATTAATTTTGTATTTTACTAGTTTTTTTGGTGGAGTCTCTAGGGTTTTCAATATATAGTATCATTTCATCTGTAAATAAGTGACAGTTTTACTTCTTCCTTATCAATCTGGATGCCTTGATTCTTTATTCTTCTTAAATTTTATCTACCCCACTTGTAAAAGTAAAACCAAGAGCACTTCCTTTTTTATCCTAACAATCACAAAGCATAGCAGGTCCCTGCTTTTGGTAAATAAATAAATGAATGGGAAAAATTTTTGGAAAGTATTGCTGATTGCAGTGTAGAGTATTTCTTGAAGTGCCTTTATGGTTTCTCTCACTAAAATCAGGGGAAAAAGTGAAAATGAAAAACAATTTAAGCAAGAAATGTGTTGGACTAAATAAACAATAGTGAGATGGAGAATAACAGATGTTGGAGATAAAGGATTCTCAGGGCTTGGTGTTTAATTGATCGAAGGTAAAGGGGAAGGAAATGACCTTCAAATTACTGACAAGGAAAATTGAGTAAAAGTTGGTAATTGTTTCTGCTAGAACACCAGAAAAAAAGAGCAAGTTGAGGGTACTCAGTTTTTATTTCTTCTTTCTTCTTCTTTCTTTCTTTCTTTTTTCTTTTTTCTTTTTTTGGTACTTACAAAGTGTGATGAAGTGTGTTTTGCCGATAAAGAATTCACCATCTAGTTGGAAGTTGAGACATACCTCTAAATTACTTTTTTAAAGTTGTGAAATGGCTTATAAAAGATATCAAATCAATGGGAAATAAACATTACGGGGGGGAAATATACCAGCTACTTCCTAGAAAAGAGTAAAAGTCAACACTGTAATTACTGTACTGCCTGGAACCAGATACTCCACTACTCTGAGCTTGAGTTCCCAAATGGCAATAAATATTTTTGTTGATTTGACATATTGACACAGGGAAAGTTGTTGCTAGATTGCCTTGAACTTATTGGCCTTATTGAAGATTCTTTATGTTTGGCAGAATCCCAGTTTACACCAGGAAATTTCTTCTGTTACATAACTGAAAGACTGGAGATCCTGGGATAGAAAGGTAGAATGTGAGGCAAGGCTCCTCAAAATAGTCCATTACTGAAATAAAAGGGCAAGTTATAAATAGGCGGAAGATATTTTATATTCTCTCTCTAAGCATGCATACAGTATTTCTTTGGGATTTTTTTCATATATATGTAAGTGAGTATTCCCACAGCTTTTAATAAGAAGGCAAACAACCCAACATGTAAAAGAAACAGACACTTCACAAAGAAGATATATAAGATATAGGATAAAAGTATATATAAAATGCTATATTCATAGAGTTATATTCATTCATACTGAGCAGTAAGAAGAAATGGATTACTGACACATATAGCAACTTTGATGAATCTCAAAAACATTATGTGAAGTGAAAGAAGGCATACATGAAAGACTACATACTGTATGATTTTATTTATATACCTTTTTAGAATAGGCAAAATTAAGCTACGGTGAACAAATGATGAGTCATTTCCTGGAAACAGGGGTGGTTTTGGTGATTTATTGCAAACATGCACAAGATTTTGTGATGAGGACAATGTTTGATTGTGGTGTTGGTGTGGTTGCAAAAGTACATTTTTAGGACTGCCCAAACTGTATATGGGTATATTCAAGACATATTTATTGTGTATGATTTATAAATCAATAAACTGGTATTAAAAATTTCAAGTTATTAATCTATCACTGTTTGGGAAAAAACATCAAATAGAGAAACTCTTATCTAGCTATAGTTAGATATATCTATCAAAAAATAAAGAGCGAATGTATACACAAATATAAACAAAACGAAAAATGACAGAGGGAAATAACTATTTTATTTTTAAAAAATTATTTATTTGTTTGAGAGAGAGAGAGAATGAATGAGAAAAAGCATAAGGCCAAGGGTGGGGAGGAGCAGGAGGGGCAGAGGTAGAGGGAGAAGCAGCCTCCTGACTGAACTGGGAGCCCAAAGTGGGGCTCAATTCTAGGACCCTGGGATCATCACATGAAGCTGAAGGCAGATGCTTAACCAACTGAGTCACCCAGGTGCCCCTGGAGATAACTATTTTAAAAAGATGAAATTAAGATCAATAAAGGTTATTTCAAATGAGTTACAGATATATATTTAAAATCTGAAGTGAAAGTACAATTGGCTATAATTGACCCTACTTGTGATAGAAATATGACTGATTATCATCTAAGAAAAGGATAGGGGCACCTGGGTGGCTCAGTCCATTGAGATTTGAACTCTTGGTTTCAGCTTGGGTCATGATCTCTGGTCGTGGGATGGAGCCCCCCACGTTGGGCTCTGTGCTCAGCAGAGTCTGCTTGAGTTCCTCTCTCTCTCTCCCTCTCCCTTTGTCCCTCTTCCTCTGCCTCTCCCCTGCTCACTCTGGCTCTTGCACTCTCTAAAATAAGTAAATAAATAAATCTTTAAACAAATTTTAAAATATTTTAAAAAGTTAAAGAATCCAAAGAACTACCTCTTAAAACTAGATATTTACATAGGGAATTTTACCAATCCTTTAAAAATTATTCCTAATTAAATTCTTCTAGGGTATAGAAATAAAAAAAAAAGGAAGAAAAGCTTCTATATATTTATCTGAAACAAATGTAATGTTTAAAACTAAATCTGATAAAGATAAGATAAGAAAGCTGGAAAAGTTGTTTTCTTCATGAATATTGATTTAGGAATTCTAAATAAACTATTTGCAAACAGAATTTTCCAACAACATATTAAGAAAATATGTTATCATGGCCAAATGATATTTATTCTAAGGGTCAAAGAATGACCCAATATTAGAAAATCCAATAATATAAATTATTATATTGACAGTAATGAGGCAAGTAATCATACATGGGTCTCTATAGATATATTTAACAAAATTCAAGACAAAAGAGGAACAAATGAACTTATCTGTATATCAAAGGATGACATA
This sequence comes from Taxidea taxus jeffersonii, assembly GCA_003697995.1. Classification (NCBI taxonomy): domain Eukaryota; kingdom Metazoa; phylum Chordata; class Mammalia; order Carnivora; family Mustelidae; genus Taxidea; species Taxidea taxus. Next base: position 25,661 of record RCUC01146303.1, on the reverse strand, counting down.
CTTGCATAGAAAAAACTAATTTAAGAAATTACAACATGTTATTTTGAATGTACACCCTTAATAAAATATGTACTAAGAATAAAAAGAAATACAAAGGTATCTTGAACTTTACTAAGTTGTTAAAACAACTTACCACTACTTACCACTACTAAAGCAGTGATTTTGGTTTAGACATTTTGAAATTATTTTATGTGGTGCAGGATAAAACAGGTAGGTAAATTTGGTATGAAAAAGCTGAGGAAGAGCACTGTAGCATTGGATTTGAATTTTTGTTAGCATGAATGATTAAATGTATGTAATTAAGTGACAGTGAGGGCCAGAAGCAATGTCACATCAATAGTTACCATTGTACTCTTCTCCTAGATCTTGACTTGTCAACAGCATTCCTTATTAAAATGAACCTGGGATCCTTGGAGATGTGACTGAAAGTACACCTTTGGCAGAGTAAGTACAACACAACTTGAAACATCTTGCTATGTTCAAAAGCAAAGAAGTGTCCTATATTGACAGTACAGATCAAAATGGCCCAGAATTCAGCTCATCTGGATTTCTATTGTCCAAAGTTAGGACGACTTGATTATTAAAAATTGGAAGGGGAGTTGAACCATGAGAGACTATGGACTCTGAAAAACATTCTGAGGGTTTTGAAGGTGGGGGTGGGAGGTTGGGGGGAGCCAGGTGGTGGATTTTATGGAGGGCATGTATTGCATGGAGCACTGGGTGTGGTGCATAAACAATGAATTCTGTTACACTGAAAAGAAATTAAATAAATAAAAAGAATTTTTAAAAAGTGAATAATGATGTTTATTAAAACAATGATGAAAATACATGAATTTTTAAAAAGTGAATAATGATGTTTATTAAAACAATGATGAAAATACAATGAAAAGTTTCATTCACTTAAAAAAGATACAATTAGGTGAATGATGACAGATTCATGATTGATAAAAACAGCTTAGAATAAGGAATCTTATCCTAAGGCTTTTGTTTTTGTCATCGTAATAGACTAGAAAGACAATCACAGAGTAATAAGGAGACAGACGTGTACATTTAAAACCTGTTTTTGTCGATTATTAGTTCTGTGATAATATCTCTTGCTCTCTTATTCTATACTTGTCAAATGGGGAGATTAAAAGTACCTCACTCATGGTAACATTGTGAAGATTACCTAAATTCACACATGTCAATCACTTAGACTAGCAGGTAACATGTAATAAGTACTCAGTGAAAATCTGCTATTATCCTTATTAATAGTATTACTAGAGACTCATACCAACATGTCTGCTTTCATTGAAAGTTGTTGCTTTCACCAAGTTTAAAGACCGATTTTCTGTCCACCATATTACTCATTACTTCATTTATGTATATTTTACAAACCCTATGTAAGTTTTGTGTATTCTGGAGAGAAATGGCTAAAGACAAATTAGGTGGTCTTTGTCAGTAGCTTCAGTTAGAGACCCTCTTCAGACAAGACCCATGTTCAGGTTGGCATTAGACTCATTTACCTTGGTCCTCTCTTTTTTGTTGCATATATACTTTTGATATGCTAACCATGCAGTTCACCGTTCTAATGAGGATTTCGTGGTAGATCAAAGAGCCTGCGGTCCAAGAGTTATGTGTGTGGAGAAGATAGATCACGAACATACAAGTGCATTTAGACTAAGTACTATAATATCAGGTACAGATAGTTCCAAAAAGTAAAAAAGAAAATTGGGGTTCTATTTTCAGGTAAATCACAGAACACTCTCAGAGAAAGTTACATGTAGAGCAAATGTGATGTATCATAAATATTTGGCTAAAAATATTCTTAGTAGAGAAGACTGTAACATCAAGAAAGTGAGGCAGGATCCCATTTGGGAGTACTCAAGGAGCCGGAGTGGAGATGAAGGAGTGGGTAGAATATGAGTAAAGAGAAGTACATAGGGACCTAGATTTCAGACATGTATCATTAGAAGGACTTCAGATGGGAGGACTTGTGTATTTAGCAAGGAATGGCATCATACAATTTACATTTTTTAAAAGATTTTATTTATTTATTTGAGAGGGAGAGACAGAGTGAGACAGCATGAGAGGGGAGGTCAGAAGGAGAAGCAGACTCCCCATGGAGCTGGGAGCCCTATGTGGGACTCAATCCCAGGACTCCAGGATCATGACCTGAGCCGAAGGCAGTTGCTCAACCAACTGAGCCACCCAGGTGCCCCACAATTTACATTTTATAAGTATGATATCAGTTGTCCCAGACGAGAGAAGAACAAAAGAAAACAGAATAGTTAGAAGTCTGTGGCAGGGGAGCAGATGGGAGACATGCCATAGAGCAGGGGGGTGGTGGCAGTGGAGATGGAGAGATTGGGTTGTGGGTATATAGCAAAGGGAAAGCTGAAAGGATGTGCTGACAGAATGGATGTGTATCTGTGTGAAGGAGAAAGAGAGTCATGGGTGGCTCTAAGGTATTTGGTCTGTGCAACCAAAGGAATGGCGGCGCCATTTACAAAAATGGGGAGTACTAGGGACGGAGCAGGTTTGTGGGTGGTGGTGTAGGTGGAAAATTAAAAATAACTGTTAGTCATCCAAGCAAAGGTGGAAAGAAGCAGTTGGACACATGATGCTAAAATTCAAGGCAAAAGTCTAAGCTACTGATTTAAATTTGGAAACATGACTGAAGAGGAAGTATTCCAATTGATTTATGGAAATTACCCAGGGAGTGCATATAATGTGGTTAGAAGAGAGGAGCAGGCATGAGCTGTGGTGTGCTCAATCTTTTAGAGGTGGAAGAGACAAAAATAATCCAGCAAAGGAAATAGAAAATGAGTGGCCAGTGAGGTAAGGGGGGAGATTGGGAACATGTGCCATTCCCCCACAAGTGAAGAATCTGCTTCAAGAAATGGGAATGATTGAGTATGATGGTGTTGCTGTTCAGTGAAAAAAATATGAAGGGTGTGAATTTGCACATGTACCTGGTTTCTACTAGGAACAGAGTAGGTTCCAATGAGAAAAAGGAGTTGAGAAATGGGGACAAAAAATACAACTCTTTAAGGAGTTTTGCTGTAAAGAGAAACATAAATGGGGTAATTATAGAAGAGGGATATGAAGTTAAAAGGGAGGATTTTCTTTTAAGATCGGAGATACTTCACTGTGTTTGAATGGTGGTGGAAGAAATCTAACAGGGAAAGAAAAGATGACGATACATGGATAAGAACAGACAATGCTAGAGAAATATCTCTAAATGAGGAGGGGATCTGCTGTTCCAGGGAGGGGTGAATTTGAGCTAATGGCAAGAAGGTTAGCAGAATAAATCGTACAGACAAAGAAAGGCAGGCTGTAGGCTAAGGAGGGAGGACAGGAAATTTCTCTTCTCAGTGCTTCCTTCCCTTTTCTCAGTAAAATAAGTAGCAGGGTCTTTGGAAGAGAGAGAGGAGGTGATGGAGAACAATGAAGTTTTCAGAAAAGAGGAAATCATGTGGAATTGTTGCTACCTTCCTCTCCACTATTTAGACATATTTTTTCAAAAACTCATTGACCCCATTTAATTTTAATACAGAAAAAAAATGAGAGGAAATAAAGGTCTGGGTAACATGTAGAGACAGAATAGAAATTGCCAAAGTCTGTTGAAAGCAGAGGTCTTGGAATAAATGCAGATTCCATTGGAAGTTCCAAAGGAGCCATTGTGAGACTGGGGTATGTAACTGTTGATCTACAAATGGTTAAAAATCTTTGTATGAGAATTGGATATAGCCTTCGAGACATAGGGCTGGTTTTATGTATACAGTTTCTTGATTATAAATGAATATGAAAGCATGACAGAAATGGTTATATGAATTGAAAGATTTTATTATTCCCTCATTATATATAAATGTGTGTATATATACACAAATATATATATCCTCTCTTTATTACCAACCAACTTGAGAATATGAGATCAAAAGATAGATTTCCTCCATTAAAAAAATGGAAGCAAGCACATATATATGGATGGTATCATAAGATCCATGGCTCAAAGGATAAGAATCTGGATCCTACCTAAATGTATCCTAACCTAAATGACCTTCCCTCTCTTATGTCTGTGCTTTCATATTTTCTCCTCTCTGCCTGCAATACCCCTCTTTGTATTTTGCCTACGGAACTGCTGCTGCTTCTTCAAATTTGAAGTTAAGCTTTGCCTTCTCTGCGGTTTCTTCTTACTCTTAACAAACCCTAGGGGCTCCTTCCTCCAAGCTCCTGCTGCTTCCACAGTAGCGTTTATCACTTTGCTTTGGAACTGTTGGTTTGCAAGTCTGCTTAACCCATGATGCTGTGGATTCTTTGAAGGCAGGGACTAAATCTTTTCATTTCCGAATCATCATTATCTAGATTAGTGCCTGGCAAGTTTTGTATGCATTTTACAAATAAGGAAAAATAAGATCTAGAAGAATGCACATAAGTTAAGCAAGCTAGTTGTAGTACAAGACAAGACCATGGTGTTTTTCTTGCTCAGTTGAGCTCTCACTTTATTCTTCCCACATCTGTTTTTAGAAAGGGCAACATTTACATCCGGAAATGGTGGTAGGAGAGCAATGGAGCTACAGTGCACATCCAGAAGGATAAGTGCTCCCCCTTGTGGCATCTCTAGGAGGTGGAGGTGGAAATTACCATGGACTCCTACTAAATTCCAGTTAAGAAACAAGATGGATATTTTGCTGGGAGGAAAAAATTGTACCCTCCAACCTTTGTTCCCCCAGGAGGAAGTTAATGGGAAGACATTTCCTTTCTTCACCACAAGCAAAAAATATCTACCAGTGGTCTGAACTGTTTCCATTAGATTCCATGGCCATCTGAGAAGGTTCCTTAGGCAGATACTCTCATCTGTCTTATCTGATGTAAGCCCTCACTACAACACTGAAGCATGTTCTCATTCTCATGTCCCAGAGGAGAAAACTGAGGTTCAGAAAGTTAAAACAATTATTCTAGAGGTGTGTAGCCTGGAACTCAGATCTTTGAAATCTATGTAGTGTAATTTCCACCACACGGTGCTGCCCATTTAGGCAGTGGAAGAGTGGGAAGCTACAAAACCAGCAGCCATCCTTGTTACCAGAATTATGTTAGCTACCACATAAGCATAAGCTGCTGACTCTTGGCTGACAGTGCAGAAATCAAAGCTCCCTTTGCTTGCATAAGGACTCCACGTGTTCAAAATATTGGTTGAAGACAAGGGGTACTGAGAGGCAGGAGGAGGAGGGGAGATGGTGGACAAGTGCAGATGTTTCTCTCTCTTATCCACAAGCTCAGACTTCATGGGTAGCCAGCAATGATCCCAATACTTTGCCCAGAACAAAGGTCAGAGAAGAGGGGAACAAATCTTCAAGCTGCCTCAGAAAGGTGCCAAAGTCCAGTCCGAAACATTTTTCTTTTCTAAGACTCAGTACATTCTTTTAACTAAGGCAATTGCGTGGAGACATGAAGCAGCCCATAAGGGACCTTTTAGAAGGACTGGATTCTGTCTCTAGTGGAGGAAGCAATATTAGCTTTGATTTGATGAATGCTTTCATAGCCTTCTCTTCCCTCCTTCTCAACACTCTTCCCCTTAATAGGTCCCGTAAACATCCAAATCACCACTACAGCATGACTAATAACATAATTTCCATATTTTGAACCCCTGCAAGGCAACAATCAAAATAATAGCTAACACCTATTGATCACTCATTATGTGCTAAATGCTTTACCAGCATGATGATCTCATTAATCCCCACAGTAAACTGTATTATACTGACCAAGAGAGGCTCTAGAGTTTAATGGACTTGTCCAAGGTCACAGTGAGTAGTTGATAGAGCTAGGGTTGAAAGCCAACAGCCCGACCCTATGCTGTAGAATCATTGCCTGAAGGACTAATTGTAAATAGCTGATCTCCTGAGTTTCGGAGAGACTGAGTTCCCACCTATTGGGCTGCTCCTCTAGTCTACTCAGCATGCTGAAGATGGTGAAACACAGAGAACAGCTGAAGCTTCTCTTTTCCCAGTCTATATACCCGGTCATTTGGCTGAAGAACAGCCCATGATCTAGACAGCCATGTGTTTCTGAAGAAAAATAAAAGCAATGAAAATTCTCACCTGGAGTTAAGATTATAAAGAGATATTATAAATGACAAAATTTGTAGAGAAATACAGGTGACTGGATGCCACTTGGCATTCTGATGTTAAGGTTGATGTATTGTTGATGACTAGTTTGCTTTGACTGTCAACTTTACATTTCAGGAAATCCTGGACTGTCTCTTTGCAACTTTCTAGAGGTTGCTGTATCTTTTTTGGGGGGTACTAATATTATTATATTTTAATTCCAGTATCGTTAACAGTGTTCTATTAGTTTTGGATATACAAGATAGTAAATCAACAATTCCATATGTTACCCGGTGCTCATCGGACAGTTGTACTCCTTAATTCCCAACACCTAACACCTAATTGCCCCATCCCCCCAACCACCTCCCATCTTATCAGTTCGTTCTCTAGCATTAAGAATCTGTTTCTTGGTTTGTCTCTCTCTTTTCTTCGCTCATTTTTTTTTCTTACATTCCACACATAATTGGAATCATGGTATTTGTCTTTCTCTGACTGACTTATTTCACTTAGCATTCTAGTATCTAGCTCTATCCATGTTGTTGCAAATGGCAAGATTTCATTCTTTTTAATGGCTGAGTAATATATATATATACACACACACACACCCACACACACACACTATTTCTTTATCCATTTATCAGTTGATGGACACTTGGGCTATTTCCATAATTTGGCTATTGTTAAAGAATTTATTTATTTATTTGTCAGAGAGAGAGAGAGAGAGCACACAAGCAGGCAGAGTGGCAGGCAGAGGCGGAGAGAGAAAAGCAGGCTCCCTGCCGAGCAAGGAGCCCGATGCGGGACTCGATCCCAGGACTCTGGGATCATGACCTGAGCCGAAGGCAGTGGCTTAACCTGCTGAGCCACCCAGGCATCCCCATAATTTGGCTATTGTTAATAATGCTTCTATAAATATCAAGGGGCATGTATCCCTTTGAATTATTATTTTTGTATTTTTTGGGTAAATACCTAGTAGTGCAATTACCAGATCATAGAGCAGTTCTCTTTTTAATTTTTTACTGTTTTTCATGGTGGCTGCACCGGTTTGCATTTCCACCAGCAGTGCACACATGTTCCTTTTTGTCCGCATTCTTGCCAACACTTGTTTCTTGTGTTGTTGATTGTAGCCATTCTGACAGGTGTGAGGTGATAGCCCATTGTGGTTTTGATTTGCATTTCCCTAACAGTGAGTGAAATGGAACATCTTTCATGTGTCTGCTGGTCATCTGTGCCTTCTTTGGAGAAATGTCTGTTTATTTCTTCTGCCCATTTTTAATTGGATTATTTGTTTTTTAGGTGTTGAGTTGTATAAATTCTTTGTTTTGGATATGCCATCTTCAAATATCTTCTCCCATTCCATAGGTTGCCTTTTAGTTTTGTTGATTATTTCCTTCACTGTGCAGAAGCTTTTTATTTTGTTGCAGTCCCATATCTGCTTTCTTATTTCGCTCAGAAGCCATGTGATCCAGTACTGCCCTGTGCTAGCCCTACTAACACTTCCAGTATTGACCTTGATGGTTGAGTGTGCCTCTTGTTACCCTGGTCAGTGGCACTTGCTCCATTGTTGAGCATCAGAGGCTCCAAACTGTCTCCTCCCATCCTCACCCCAGTCACTGTGCATGTAATAAAGTCCAACAGGAAACGAAAGAATTGGAGAAGAGTCCTCCCCAATCCATATGTTAGCCAGGGTGAAAAATAGGCTTCATCAGTAGGGGAGGGAGTAGGGGCAGGATTTGGGATCGCCACTACCTCCCACAGGGCTTGTTATAACCAGAGGATAAGGGAGGACAACGTTGAAGTCAGAACTTCAATATTTGCTCTCTTAAGTAGGGATAATAATACCTGACAGTTGGGTCATTTCCACTCCTGTAATTTTAGGGTATATATAGTAGGGGGCAACATGAGGTAGATGGATGGGGGCAGGCATATCTGGGTTTGTGTCCTAATTTGCACCACTTAGTACCTCTGTGAATTTGCAGAGCTTTTTTTCAATTCCACATTCACAGTTTTCTCATCTGTAATACAGATTTGAAGCTACCTACCCCATGAAGTATAGAAATAAGGCAGCATATACAAGCAGCTGCCATTAGGACCGGCATACATATTCCCATCCCTTTCATTTCTTCCACTAGAGCTCCCATTATCCTTGATTTCTAGATACCAAAGAACTAGATGGGAAGAGGACACCGCCCCCAGGTGGGCCCTTGTCTTTTACCCCCTCCTTCAGCATAGGATAGCAGTAGCAACTACAGGTACAACCAGATTTCTAAAACGATGGCTTTTTCCCTGCTGCCACTCTGCTATTGTTTATTGAGCACAACTACGTGGCATGTGTAAAGGGTACTGTGCTGTGCATTTTACCTACATTATTGATCTTAATCTCAGTACATCGGCTTTCTATTAAGTCTTTATTGCGTGGCCTTGAAAAATAGCTCCTTCATTCCAGCCCAGGATGTTTGTAAGGCAGTGTTCCCATGTGAGGCCCACATTAGGAAGCAAACTCCAGGGGCTCTTGGGGAATAGGACTCAGCCGTGCATCCTTCCTTTTTACCATGTCAGCCCCAGACCCTCTGACAGGTCCCTCTCTGACTAATTTCACGGCTCCCTATCCTAACCATCGTGGGCTCCTTTCCGTAGGGTTTCACTGCAGTGTTTTGCAGGCAAGCATAAATCTCCAAATCCTTAGGTTTTCAGTCAGGTAGAACAAACCCTCAGCATTGCTTTTCATGCTGTTAGTTATTCTCAAGCAGTTCCTTTCCTTTTGTTCCAGTCATTCTAAATGCTGAAAAACAACAGAAACAAAAAGCAATCATGAAGCCACACCCTTACATATTACTAGTAGAAAATAAAACAATATCCATTTTTATTCTGTTGAACATGTACTCTCTCTAAACAAAAGACATTGATGAACTAAAAGCAAATTAAGTATGCTTTCCTTACTTCTGCTTTAGACAGATAAGCAAGGACAATTAATATCAAGGCTGTTTTCTTCTTTGTTCCCATTTTCTATCCCTGTTCCTAATTCATATTCCCAGAGGTATCTGATATTAGATAACTATACAAGATTCACTTCTGGATTATTTTTGGTACTTAGTAGAAGTTTATTTCTAATAGGTATTCTGAGGCAAATATTAATAGATTTATAGAATATCAGAACTAGAAAGAATCTTAGATATAATAAGCTCTTTCTGGAACAACCCACTCATTTTGCAAGTGGGGAATCTTGAAACCCTGAGAACTTTGGGATGTGTGTGCTTTGGGAATTCAGAGGGGATCTTCCTTATAACCCAATATTCACTTCTCTGTACATTTGGCTCTTGGAAATTATTTTAAGATTGTGCATATTAAATAAGTTTCCCCCTCTGAATTAAAAAAAAATCAAATTCTTCCAATGACATAGTAGAGCAATAATACTTTGACTGATTCAGCTTGCTTTTTTCAATACCCATTGGGGCACAGAGGAAGGGCAGGAAGTGGAGATTATACTAAGCAAAATTAAGAAATAATCCTATTTTTTTCAATACAAAGGGGTTTTCTTTTTTTTTTTTTTTATTTATTTATTTGACAGAGAGAGATCACAAGTAGGCAGAGAGGCAGGCAGAGAGAGAGAGAGAGAGAGAGAGAGAGGAGGAAGCAGGCTCCCCGCTGAGGAGAGAGCCCTATATGGGACTCAATCCCAGAACCCTGAGATCATGATCTGAGCCGAAGGCAGAGGCTTAACCCATTGAGCCACCCAGGCGCCCACAAAGGGGTTTTCAAAACCATTTTTTCTTACCTGGCTGGTTGGGATTTGCTGTAAGTGTAATTCCTATCTCAGGGGCCTGGGTCTGCAGTCCAAAAGACCCAGACTATTTTGGGGGACCTGGCAATTTTTCTTTTCTACACTTCCCTCCCAGAACCTGGAAAACATGCTGCCAGATGTGTTAGCTGTCCATGCTTAAAAATATTTTTAACATAAACCTTAACTGGAAAACAACTCAGTAAGACCCAAAGGCTCCTTACCCTGATTGGTGCCCACCATTTCCCTCCCTGTTAATTACCAACAGTCCTGGCTCCAGTCTCTTCCCTTCTGATGTGGTGGCTTCTTCTGCTGCTGGTCCCATCTACTGATACAGATGCTGAAATGTGTCCCCTTGGTGTCCTCCCATGGAGCAGAACAACATGGTGACTCTTTCTGTTCCTGCCCCGGTTGAGAAGTGAAAAGCTCCTGGGTAATCATCAACTTCATGCATCAATGAGGGTCAATCTGAAGGTTTATACTTACCTGCTCTATGCCTGTTGGTGACCAGTTGTCCATACTAGAAGTTGATGAGGCCCAGAGAGGGAAAGCTATTTGACCTAATGAGTAGCAGGGCTAGGATTAGGGTGGGAATCTCTGATTCTAAGACCAACGATGTTCCTTTTCTCAGGTGAATGTCGCAGGGTTTGAGACACCTTAAGGAAGGAAACTGTGGAAAAGAAGCAAAGAAAGAGTGCTCCCCTGACTCTTTAGACCTGGACCAGCAGGGCTAAGCATGAATGGGGGCAGTTTCCAAAGCAAAATCTCTTTCCCAAAAGACAGTATGTCTTAGTAAAGAACAGAAGATGGAATCGGACAGTCCTATGCTTGAATGTCAGTTACCTACTATCTGACCTTGAGAAAAATTGCTGAAGCCCTCTGAGCCTTGGTTTTTTAATCAATACATGAGAACTATAGTATCTACACCAAGAGGTCTTTTTGAAGGGCTAAATGACATATTGTACATAAAAGACCTGGAAAAGCATCCATAGGCATAGGCCAAGGTAGTAATCATTAACATCAAGACTAGTCTTGCTGTATTTTCATTCTTATTTATCCTATCCTGCCATCTTAATTATTTTTTTGAGATTATTAACAAGGAATAGTTTTTAACAGCACATGATTTCAAATCAGATACAGATCGGAGGTTCATTTATTATATATATTACTTCCTGCAGGTCTAGCTTCTATAAGGCACGGTTTTTGAACCTGTAAAATGGGAGTAGTAATACCCCCTTGATAGAGATGGGTCTTTTTTGAAGATTAAATTAGATTGAATGATTGAATTAATTAATTAGTGGATTTATTAATTAGATCAAATGAAACTGTAAATTTTAATGAAAGCAGAAGCCCTATCTTATACAATGTGGTGTTCCTTGAATCTGGCAACGTACCTGCCATATAATTAGTTTCAAATGAAAAATCAATAATATATGCAATATAAGCTTTTAATGCAGTGTCTTATACATACTAAGTGAGAGATACATCTGTCTTACTCCAGTTAAAATATATGAAGATGAAACAGAATTGCAAAGCCATTTAATACCTTCTCACAATAGAAATCAGTCTGGAATAGCCTATCGGATTACCAAGATGTCTCCTTAATAGCTCTGACAACTTTATTCTCAATAAATAAATCACAGGGAGATAAATGTTAGGGAATGTGGTTAATAGCTGATCCTGGGCTCTCTTGTAGAGACCCCCAGAGAGGAAGAGTAGCTCCTAATGTTTGGAAATTCTAGGTAGACAGCAAAGTAAGAAATGTTAAAGGCTGGGGATCTGGCACCTAAGAAGAAACTGAGGAAGGTAAAAAGGATGAGGTTCTTAATACCCAGCCTTAAATCTTGCCTTGATACTTAGGCAAGTCGTTTTTTGGGGTATCAGTTTCCCCATTTATAAAATAGGAAAAATGGCACTTTTCAGGGCTATTGTAGTGGTTAAATGTGATCAGTAAAACACCGGATGAAAATAAGGAGTTATTCCTTGAAGATAAAACTGTATCATAGAACTTTGCTTTCTCTGAGGTTTTGTTCATTTTTTGGTCTTATTTTTTCTTTATTCTTAAGATTGGCTAATTTCTACTAATTTGTCTTTAAGTTCCTAATCCTTTATTTTGCAATAACAAATCTGTTGTTCAACCCAATCTACCACTTTTTCCTTCCAGACTTATGGTTTTTCAGTTCTAAAGTTTCTATTTGGTTCCTTTGTTGTTGTTGTTGTGTTTTGTTTCCATTTTTTTCTGCTGAGCTTCTCCATTTGTTCTCTCTTTACATTCCTCTTTCAGTCCTTGAACATATATACAACATCTTGTTTTAAAGTTTTTTTCTGCCAATTATGATAACTGGATTTTCTTGAAATCTGTTTCTATTGACTTTTTTTTTCTTAATGTTTTTGCTTGGATTTATTTCCCTACTTCTTTGGATGTCTAGCAAATTTTTATATTGGTGTTGGGGAAGAAAAATTTTTCTGTATCCTTCAAGGTTTTCTTGGCTGACTTAAGAATTAAGTTGACAAACAGAGTAACAGGAGAGAATTAAATTTAATATGTACCTATGAGGAATCCATTTAAGCATGAGAGATTCCGAAGCCAGTCAGGAAAAATGAGGTATATATGGCATTTTGGACAAAAGAGAAATAGGTAGAGGTCAATGGCTAAAAAGGGAAAGAAGGTAATTCACAGGAAAAATGAAAAAGAGTAATTATTTGATAAACAAATGTTTTCTGAGCCATATAGAAACATTGGGGACACAGAGAAGAATTTTAACAAACAGATTTTGCTAGCTTCCTCCATGTGTACCCTACCCAGGGCATATTATACTATTGTTATCTATGGGGATAGTGAACTTCCTGGGATCTCTATCTAAATTTAATTTAGATCTCTATCTAAATTCTTTTAAGCTGTTAGGGGGAAGGTCACAGGTTCTTCCAACACTTCTGTTTCTTAAAAATAATCAGCCTAAAGTAGTAATTTGCATGATATCGATAGATAGATATGGCAAGTTTTGTTCCCCTGCATTGGACATTGCTGATAATACATTGTAGAAATACTGAATTATGTTGTCTGATTTTATATACATTGTCTTTTTTAAAAAAATCTGGCACACAGTTAAATAATGATGGGTTTTATTGATCATACCAGATTCGGGTTTACTTTTGTTTATGGGGGGGCTATTTTAATTTTCTTTTTAGTCTTAGGACATGCCTCTTAACATAGGGCATGGTTCTTACTGGTAAGATGGAGCACTGTAGAGATCTCCAATAAATAAGCAAGGTGCTCACCAAGGCTTCTTCACTTTAGTCTGGATTGGTACTCCCATATATTCCAGTAGCACGTGTTCTCTGCTATTTTCTTTTTGAGCTCAGCCTTGCACAAGTTCTTCCCCTCTGGGACTCACAGGATCTCACCCTTCACATATGCAGCCAGTTTTTGATAAGGTCTATGGGGCAGAGCCAGACAGACTTCTGGGTACCTTCAACTCTGCAGCTTCCTCCCCTCTGGTAGCTTACCCCCAAATTCCAATCATTGCAGAAGCCGTCTTCTCAAATCCCTGTCTCTTCAGCTCAGTAAGACTACCACACTCTGCTTGGTTTCCACCTTCCAGCTCCATGGACAGGAATGCACCTCTAGAGTGAGAGCCTGGAGAAATGGGTTCTCCTTCTTTGTTTCTCTTATCTCTGAAATTACAGTATTGAGTTGCCAATGATCCAGTGCCTGAAAACAGCTGCTTCATGTGTTTTTCTAGTTTCATAGTTATTTATAGCAAGAGGGCAAATCTTATATAGTTACTCTTTCATGGCCAGAAGCTGGAGAACAAAAGATCTTTCTTTTTCTCTGATTATGATAGTATCCTGTTCTTTAATGGATGAAGTATCTTCCCTTATTTCTCTGGGTATATTAATGATTGTTTGCTTTTCTGTTTATTTAACTCCCTCCATTTCCTTTCTTTACTCGGTATGTCTTTTTCCTTTCTTTCCTTTTTTTTCATATTTATTTTACCTCTGACTCATATTAGGGCTACCTCAAATATTAAGTAAGAGTCATTCAAAAAGCTCTTTGGAAACTCCTTTACAAGGGTGGAAGTTGTTGAATGACTTAATTCACCAGAATGTGATTAATTGGTGAATTGGTTGCTTTATTGAGGGACCTCCAGATGTCAGTAGGTGTAGGTCTATTTTTGTAAGCTGGCTAGTCATCTCAGAGAGGATTTCCCTGAATCTGTTAGTGTGAAAAGAAATGTGAATTCTGTCTTATTGAAGCAAATGTAAAAGAGATGTTGTCACCTGGCAAGGTGCACTAAGGGAAGAGTCCCATGGTAAGGGGTGCCTTATAAATATTTTCAACCAATTTCTTTACTTTCAGCTCCACCTTATTCCCCAATCATCAGAGTTAACCTTCGTATTTCCAATATATTCTATAGTGCTGAGATGTGACCATCTCTCTTGCTGCAGTTCCTCAGGAGGAAAGTTTCAATCTTTTATGTACTGCTACTTCAGTAACTATTCATGCATCTACTTCCCATCTTCCAAAACTGGGCAGGTCATTCAGGTGGCTGTTGCCTGCTTTAAAAATATTAAAAAATTTTTTATAGATATTTTAGTGAGATTTCAAGAGGGGGAGGCAATGAACATGTGTATTCAATCTACCATGTTTAGCGAGGACAATATTGGTTTTCTTGCAGAGTGAAAGTAGGACAGTGAGACATAGACAAGGGATATAATTGAGGAATGGCCCTTTTAAAATTGTATTTAAACTCACTTGGGTGAGTGAGCTCATCCAAGAGTAGGTGTGACCCACATCCATTCCTCCACATATTAAAACCTGGTTATCCCCTGTCTTGCTCCAACATCTCTGGTCTTTCGTTCTGTCTTTAGAACTGAGGCAAGAAGCAGTCATTAGCTTTCAATGACCTTATCTAAACAAACACATTATGTCCATGTTATTTATGCATACAGGTAAGAGTAGAAGCAGCAAAGAGAGAGAGAGAGAAATAAATAAATAACTAAATATTTAACAGGTGTGATAACTGAAGTCATTTTCTCTGTACTTCTGAGTTGCACACTAGTTCAGGTTTCCTCTGATTTGTGGAGATATATTAGTGGTAGCCTATCATTTCTAAACACAAAATGCGATTTGCAGGGCTTTCTCTTGCCTTTCCTGACTTTATCTCAACAAAATAAACCCATTTGGAAACACCCTTGAAGCAATGTTCTTCCTGCCTCATTACAGCTACATCAACACATCAGCATTCTGGAACTGCCCCGCCTGTCTCCCTTCTCAGCCAGAGCATCTCATAGGCAATTAAATCCACTATAGCTCAGCTCTGAGACCTTGTCCTTGCTCCCTTAATGCTTTTCAATAGCTTGAAATCTAGTCATCTGAAAAACCAAACTGATAACCAGGCAGGAATCATCATTGGAGTGAGAAATGATGGAAGAACTTTCTGCACCACTGAGGACTGCCCCATTGGAATGTAGCCCTGGATATGAAATGAGCCTTTTTAGCACCCACTTGAGAGCAGCCATGACTTTCTACACTTGGGTGCTCTGTTTGTATTTCAAATAACAGGGATGGAGAGTGACATTAGCTGCTGCTCAGGGGCTCATTCTGTCCTTTGCCATTTCATGCCAGCATTGTTTAAACATTTGTCGCAGCATCCAAGAAGCAAAGGAAAAATCAAAGCCTTGAATGTAAGGCACTCAGTGGTGACATGTGGAGTCAGCAGTCAGCTTTTGGCTCTCCACCTCTTCACCCATTAGCTCTGCTTCCCCTGCAGCTCCCAACGTGCTTATACATCCAAAATACATGTAATGCCCCAGCTGTCTAAGGCTCCTTCTCCTAGACCCCTTCCTAGACCACCTAGAGAATGCCACAGCTGGAAGGGATAGTGGAGATCATCTCGTCCAAGTCTTCCACTTTACAGAATTAAATAAGTAATAAGAAATGTCTCTTGTTAAAATAGCAGAGCACATTTATGCTCTGGGTGAGGCAGGAATTTGGACTTCTAGTTCAGGGCTGGGACTTTGATGAAGCTGAGTGAGGCTCTCACCCCAGGCATAATATGTAAGAGCGCACCAGTCAATTCAGTGAGCAAGATAACTAATGTTATAGTGCAATATTTTTAAGAAATAAAATTAATGCAAAAAATTATGTGGTGAACAAAATACCAGAATTTTAAATAAAGAAAGGATCCAACAGGACCAGGGTTAGGGTGAGGCAAGTGAGGCATGGCTGTATAAGTACAGAGTTGGACCTGGTTTTTATAAAATGTTGATATATTGTTCTTTTTAAAAAGATTTTATTTATTTGTCAGACAGATCACAACTAGGTAGAGAGGCAGGCAGAGAGAGAGGGAGGAAGCAGGCTCCCTGCTGAGCAGAGAGCCCGATGTGGGGCTGGATCCCAGGACCCTGAGATCATGACCTGAGCCGAAGGCAGATGCTTTAACCCACTGAGCCACCCAGGTGCCCCTATATTGTTCTTTTTGATTGTGCATGTTGATTTTTAAAATAGTCCATTGAAGTGTTATTTCTCTACATTACTGAGATTTTGGGGGTCCCCTTAAATTTTGCTCCTACGATGAATGTCTTGCTCGCTTAATTCTACCTCCAGCTCAGTTCTTATTCTCAAACCTGTTCTCTGTATAAGTCTATCTCCCTGCCACTTCCCTGTCCCTCTCCTCACGTTGAATTTGTTTTTGTTATAGCTTTATTAAGATATAACAGACATATAACACTGTGTAACTTTAAGAAAGGATACAATGTGAAGATTTGATACACTAATATATTATGAAATGAATAAAACAACAGGGTTAACACTTCCCTCACCTCATGTGATTACTATTTTTTTTTTTTTTGCATGCACATTTAGGATCTACTCTCTTAGCAACTTTCACTTATTCAATACAGCATTGTTAACTACTGTCACCATACTATATGTTAGATCTCCAGAACTTAGCCATCTTTTAACTGGAAGTTTATACCCTTTAACCAACATCTCCCCACATCTCCTATCCCCCAGCTTCTGGCAACTATCATTCCATTCTCTGTTTCTATAAGCTCAGCTTTTTTGGAATCCACATATTAATGATGACATACAGTATTTGTCTTTCTTCATTTGACTTATTTCACATAGCAAAATGCCCAAAAGGTCCATCCATGTTGCAGGATTTCCTTCTTTTCTGTAACTGAATATTCCATTGAATATGTATACCATATCTTCTTTATCCATTCATCTGTAGACAGACACTTACATTGTTTCCATATCTGAGCCATTGTGAATAATGCTGCAATGAATACAGAAGTCAGAAATAAATCTCTTTGAGTTCCTGATTTCATTTCCTTTGGATATACACCCAGAAGTGGAATTACTGGATATGATAGTTCTATTTTCAATTTTTTTGAGAAAACGCCATTCTGTTTTCCACAGTGGCTGCATCAATTTACATTTTCATCAGCAGGGCACAATGGTTCCTTTTTCTCCACATCCTTGTCAACACTTATCTCTTGTCTTTTTGATAATAGCCATTTTAATAGATATGAGGTGATATCTCATTGTGGGTTTGATTTATATTTTCCTGATGATTAAGTATGTTGAACGACTTTTCACGAATCTATTGTATGCCTTCTCTTGATCCTAAAACACGCTAGGCTGGATCCTGACAGCCTCCATTTTAGTTTCCCAAGGACATTGCTAAATGCTCATTGTGATTTCTCCCAGGCACATAGATTTCAGCCAGCTTTCTGCACATGCTCATTAGCTGTCTGCCAAAGCTTGCTCTTGGAGCATTGAGAGAATATACCCGGAGACATTTATGGGTATGGGGTATATGGATGAAGCATGCAGAATGTTAGGAGTACCCATGAGCCAACTGGCGGATTTAAGGGTAAGGCATCCCAATGGCTCATGGATAGGTCTCTTGATGGAGTCTGTCATGTGGTTAGTAGGATCCCTGTCCCTTTTATAGTTTCTGAGCCCTGTCTGTTCTCCTAGTGGCTTATTGCCTCCTCCACCAGCCATGCAGCTCATAACTCAGCACTCTGGATGAGCCAAGAGAGAACGGGACCTCTTTGGCAGCATCCCATATAACTGGGGAGACCATGTCCTCACTCACAAACTCTCACTTTCTCCCACTGGAGAAATTGGAGACTGAGAAAGGCTCTTCTGGCTCTGGGCTGTGCCATCTTGGGCTAGAGGCGATACAGCTAAGGTCAAACTTTCTCTTACCTTTTCCAGTGTACCCAATGTTAGATTTTTTTTTCCCCCTTCAGTGGTGTGCTAGAGCTACCCCACTGGATTCCTGGACTCTACAAAGGATCTCTTATCTGTGTTAATGGTTGAAGCTAGTGTTCTCCGGGGGCTCCTGGACCATGGCTGAATGAGAATAAAGCCCAGTGAGGGTGCACAGCTGGGACCAAGGTCTATATGCCTATTACGTACTGCATAGGAAAATAAGACTCCTCTCAGGTCCCTTGACATATGGTGCTGGATCCCATAGTTCCCACAGAGGTGCTATTGTCTATGGATGGGTGCCCAGTTATTGTCATTGATGAATGGGATAGAGTGATAGACATCTTCTCTGGCCTTTTTGCAGACATCAGTTTTCTTTGAAACATCTTGATTCTGCCTTCATTGGTCTGGCAACTTTCATTCTTCCTGCTGAACATGGAGCTACATGCTTATTTGGACTTTGATTATTATGCGGGTTTCTATGTCAATTGGTACTCCTTTATTGAATCCCAGCCCTCCTAAGAACCATAATCCCTTCTGCTTCTCTGGTCATGACTGCATATGAGCTTAGAGTCTCTCAACCCTACACTAGTGTCACCACAGGAAAAAAAAAGCCAAATTGCCAGTTCTAAAAGCAGTCACCTTTGTGCTAGACCATGCTAATTTATGGTATAGGGTAAAGAAACAGAAAAGCAAACATGGAAAGTAAAATGTGTGTTAGAAATACATCAGCTCTATACTAAAATTCTAACTTACCTTGGATAAATAAAATTTCCCAGCACAGATGTAGCTATGAGATCTATTTCTAGGCACCTTGGTCTGTAGTTGCATTATACTGATTTGTCTTTTTGGTTGATCAACATTTTAATAATTGACTAATAATAGTTAACTTATAAATTAAAGACCTTATGAAATCATTTCTGTTCAAGGCCTGAGGCCTCCTCCTTCATGCCTAGCATGACTTTAGATATATAGCTGTGCAACATGCAGCATTCAAAAAATCAGTTTTTTAAAATGGTTAACCTACTGGTGACTTCATCATGATAATTCCTATTTTAACAAATGCTTACCTTTGGAATTCAGGATACTTTTTGTATATGACAATTTTCCCTCATGCACTGGATGTGTGTCTATTTGTCTTGGAGAGGGAGTGACCAGCTTCACCAAAGGATGATGATGGTCACATGACATGAGACCTTCTAGTGCAATTGAAGAATGGCAAGTAGGAAAAGTCCTTTCCATCATACTTTTTGTATTGTTAATATAATTTGAATTAACTTTTCTTCTTCTCTCTCACTATCAAAGGACTCATGTCAAACAATGTCCACTGGAAAAAAGATAAATAAGGAGTCAAACAAGCCTACACATTTCCTCAAGATACTGATGAGACATGACCCTATAGACAGGTTTGGTACCTTTCCAGTGTCAATGTACAAAGAACAAGACTAATAGGAGAAAAGTTGTTGCCAGAAGGTTTTGGTTAAGATATTATTTCAGCTGTTTTAATGGGGATTAAGGAACAGAATTTTAAATAAGAGAGAGGTTTTTTTGCTCTCATATAGAAAAGTCCTGGGTGTCTGTATTTCCCAGGGATAGGGTGTCTCTGCTCCACATATTCTCCCAGGGAGCCAGATTTCTTCAATTATATCATCTTCTGGGGTAGTTCTACTAAACACATGGTCCATCAGCTTTTTGTTACTGGTCTTCAGTAAGATAAAAAGCTTGCGCCAGTATGCAAAATAACCGCATAACTGAGCACGCTGCTTTGCTTTGTCCAGCTATTTTATTTTTCCTAGTTAGACTTTGGTAATATAGAAAGCAGTATTTTCAATCACATTATGGTACAAGCTTTTTACCTGCTTGTGCACTGCAGGTTTGAGTTGCACCATTAGAATGTGTTGTTGTCCATATCCTCGTGGCTGAAGCTCGACTGACATCACTATTTATGTGTCCTGATCTGAGGAATAGTGAAAGGATATGTGTAGGACCAACAGCTTCTAAGAACATGCCTCTGCTCACATCTCTTTGACAATATCTTAACACCTTGCAACATCAGTAAGGATGGGAAACTAGAAAATGTAGTTGCTAGCTAGGTGCTTTGTACCCAGCCAAACCTTAAAAGTTATAGCATTAGAAGGAAGAAGGGGAAATGGATGTTGGAGACAACTAATAGTCTTGAACATCCCACATTTTAGGCATGGAATGGCTATGGCTAAAATCAGTGAGGATCTTCAAACCAAATTTATAACATGAAAAGAAATTAAAAGGTGAAGCAAGGGGGAAAAATGTCTGTTTTGGGGAAATTAAGAAGATACAATAAATAGAACCCCTATTTACTCTTGTGAGTTCTGAACCATTTAAAAAATAACCCAAATTAAGGCAAACGAGAGACCAAAATATCAACTTTATTACTGGGGAAGAGTATATTGTGCTTATACTTGCAGGCAAATGTGTTTCCAGTAAGGAACCTCAGAATTAAGAGAGTTACTCATCCAATGAGTAATTGTTCCACTAGACCACTAAAGGTGGTATGCCCTTCTCCTCCCTGCATGGTGTCAGGGCTTTTCCTGTTATGCCCATTGAAAGACTGAAAGCAATCAAGAGCCCATAATCTCTGCAGACAAGATCATTCCCAACAAAGAAAGGAAGAAATTGAGCTGAGCTCACCTATTTTATTCTTCCCAAGTTTTTACAAAGAATCACCTCCTCTTTTCTGGGGAGGAAGGAGTTCAATAGTGTTATACCTAAAGAGCTTCCTCCACCTGGAAGGAAACATCAACAGTGGAGAAGATACATTCCTTCCCTTTCACATTCTCCAGCTTTTGTTTTCTTAACAATTAGACTTAACAAGTAAGATGATGACCAAACTGTGATATATGTATACAGATCTGCCATTTCTCAATCCAACCTCATTTTGAGTGTCATGAGGATATTTTCAAATTATTAATTGCTAATGCTTTCGATGTAATCCTGAAACCAGTAGTGGACAGTACAACTTCTGACCCCAGAAGGTGCTGAAATTGATAAAAGTAACGTGTTTTACTTTTATTTCAATGCCATTATTTTCCACCCCAATTTATCCAGCCATCTTGTCCTGCATTGTCAATCAGAGGGTCTTCAAAGAGATCCAATAACCGTATTATAATATTCTAATAATAAAATGCCAAGAAAGAAGTGGCACAAATTTAGATACAAATATTTCTCAATACAGAGTAGAAAATACATTTTGAAACATCAATCTTTTTACAGGTTAAAGTCCAAAGTCTTCAAAATTCAAAGGAATTAAATTTGGAAACCAAATTCTCTGGCCTTCATTATTTCTTCTCCAAATTCATATTCAGCTTAATCTCAACCAGAGGACTGACTCATGCCTAGCTGGAGTTAAGATTCCTTCAGTAACCAAAGTCCAAATGGCCATCCACCAGAATTGCTGTGGGTCCTTCAGGACCTTAAAAACTGATTTTGTTCAAGACCAAATCTCTTATGAGCCTCCCATTTGAGAAGTTTAAAGATTTAATAGGACTTATATGATCATCACAGCAACTGGCCTGCACCCAAGAAATTTTGAAAATAATCCAATCCCTAGCCCCTAGAGAAATTATTCTAGACAAATTGCCAAGGATTATAGCAGAGACATGGTGGGGTCTATTTGGAAGAGGGAAGATAGAGAAAATAACTTTAAAAAAAGATTTCATTTATTTATTTAATAGAGAGCACAAGCAAGGGGAGTGGCAGGCAGACGGAAATGAAGAAACAAACTCCCCGTTGGGCAGAGAGCCCGATGCGGGGCTTGATCCCAGGACCCTGGGATCATGACCTGAGTTGAAGGTAGACACTTAACTGACTGAGCCACCCAGGACCCCCAAGAAAATCACTTTTTATTTCGGTCTAGAAACAATGTCAGTCATCTGGTGCCTTGTCCAAAACCCATGACCTGTGTCTTATAAACTTAACTGAAAGGTTAATCTTGACACTGTTAATTTACTAAATTAGAAGAGTGAAAATCACTAGGTCAAACTGACCTGAGTCAGCGTTAACATAAAAAGGAGAGATAGAAGATGGCGGAGAAGTAGCAGGCTGAGACGACATCAGGCAGCAGGAGATCAGCCAGATAGCCTATCAAACCATTCCAAACACCTACGAATCCAACAGGAGATCGAAGAGAAGAAAAACAACAACTCTAGAAACAGAAAATCGACCACTTTCTAAAAGGTAGGACCAGCGGAGAAGTGAATCCAACGCGACGGGATGATAGACCCCAGGGGGAGGGGCCGGCTCCCGGCAAGCGGCAGAACAACGGAGCACAAAATCATGACTTTTAAAAGTCTGCTTCACAGAAGGACATTGCTACAGAGGCTAAACTGGGGTGAAGACCTCAGAGGGACAGCGTGGAGTCAGGTCCCGCGGGGTCACAGAAGGATCGGGGGTGTCTGAGTATCGCAGAGCTCACAGTATTAGAGCGGGGAAGCCGGCTGCAGAGACAGAGCCGAGGAATGAGCTCTCAACTAGGGGTTTCCTAGAGCCGTGATCTGGGACACGGGCCGGTGCTCTGTGCGAGGGGTCCCCACAAGATCCGGGGAGACTCCGACCTGGGAGAGCTCAGGGATCTACGGGGTTCGGAGACTCCAGGTAGGACTCTGCCAGAGACAGAGACACTTGGTCACAGGCTGGGTGAGCTCGGAGCGCAGTGAGCTCCTGCCAGTGATACGGAACTGATTGCGCATGATTTTCTCCAAGCGCGGCTGGAGGCTGGGGAGACGGGAGTGATTAAATGCTTTTCTCTGAAGGCGCACTGAAGACTGGGGCCCCTAGCTCTCGGCTCCTCCGAACCAGAGATTGGGAGGCTGCCATTTACATTCCCGTCCTCTGGAACTCTAGGGAAAGCGTTCAGGGAACAAAAGGTCCCCAAAGCAAACCTGAGAGGATTACTTAGCCTGGCCCCTGGTAAAGGCGGTGCAATTCCACCTGGGGCAGAGACACTTGAGAATCACTACAACAGGCCCCTCCCCCAGAAGATCAATAAGAAATCCAGCCAAGACCAAGTTCACTTAACAAGGAGAACAGCGGATTCTTATCTGGACAAAATGACAAGGCGGAAAAACTCACCACAAAAAAAAAAGAATAGGAGGCAGGACCGAAGGCTAGGGACCTAATCAATACAGACATTGGTAATATGTCAGATCTGGAATTCAGGACGACGATTCTCAAGGTTCTAGCTGGGCTCGAAAAAAGGCATGGAAGATATTAGAGAAACCCTGTCAGGAGAAATAAAAGCCCTTTCTGGAGAAATAAAAGAACTAAAATCTAATCAAGTTGAAATAAAAAAAGCTATTGATGAGGTGCAATAAAAAATGGAGGCTCTTATTGCCAGGATAAATGAGGCAGAAGAAATAATTAGTGATATAGAAGACCAAATGACAGAGAATAAAGAAGCTGAGCAAAAGAGAGACAAACAACTACTGGACCATGAGGGGAGAATTTGAGAGATAAGTGATACCATAAGACGAAACAACATTAGAATAATTGGGATTCCAGAAGAAGAAGAAAGAGAAATAGGAGCAGAAGGTATACTGGAGAGGATTATTGTAGAGAATTTCCCTAATATAGCAAGGGCAACAAGAATTGAAATCCAGGAGGTGCAGAGAACATCCCTCAAAATCAACAGGAATCAGTCCACACCCCGCCATCTAATAGTAAAATTTGCAAGTCTTAGCGACAAAGAGAAAATCCTGAAAGCAGCACGGGACAAGAAGTCTGTAACATACAATGGTAAAAATATTAGATTGGCAGCAGACTTATCCACAGAGACCTGGCAGGCCAGAAAGAACTGGCATGATATATTCAGAGCACTAAACGAGAAAAATATGCAGCCAAGAATACTTTATCCAGCTAGGTTATCATTGAAAATAGAAGGAGAGATAAAAAGCTTCCAGGACAAACAAAAACTGAAAGAATTTGTAAACACCAAACCAGCTCTACAGGAAATATTGAAAGGGGTCCTCTAAGCAAAGAGAGACCCTAAAAGTATTATCAGAAAGGAACAGAGACAATATACAGTAACAATCACCTTACAGGCAATACAATGGCACTAAATTCATATCTCTCAATAGTTACCCTGAATGTAAATGGGCTAAATGCCCCAATCAAAAGACACAGGGTTTCAGAATGGATAAAAAAACAAAACCCATCCATATGCTGCCCACAAGAGACTTATTTTAGACCTGAAGACACCTCCAGATTGAAAGTGAGGGGGTGGAAAACAATTTACCATGCTAATGGACATCAGAAGGAAGCTGGGGTGGCAATCCTTAGATCAATTAGATTTTAAGCCAAAGACTATAAGAGATGAGGAAGGACACTATATCATACTCAAAGGGTCTGTCCAACGTTAAATATCTATGCCCCTAACATGGGAGCAGCCAACTATATAAACCAATTAATAACAAAATCAAAGAAACACATTGACAAGAATACAATAATAGTAGGAGACTTTAACACACCCCTCACTGAAATGGACAGATCATCCAAGCAAAAGATCAACAAGGAAATAAAGGTCTTAAATGACACCCTGGATGAGATGGACATCACAGATATATTCAGAACATTCCATCCCAAAGCAACAGAATACACATTCTTCTCTAGTGCCCATGGAACATTCTCCAAATAGATCACATCCTGGGTCATAAATCAGGTCTCAACCGGTATCAAAAGATTGGGATCATTCCTGCATATTTTCAGACCACAATGCTCTGAAGCTAGAACTCAATCACAAGAGGAAATGTGGAAAGAGCACAAATACATGGAGACTCAACAGCATCCTTCTAAAGAATGAATGGGTCAACCAGGAAATTAAAGAAGAATTGAAAAAAAAACATGGAAACAAATGATAATGAAAACACAACAGTCCAAAATCTGTGGGACACAGCAAAGGCAGTCCTGAGAGGAAAATATATAGAGATACAAGACTATCTCAAGAAACAGGAAAGGTCTCAAATACACAACCTAACCCTACACCTTAAGGAACTCGAGAGAGAACAACAAAGAAAGCCTAAACCCAGCAGGAGAAGAGAAATAATAAAGATCAAAGCAGAAATCAATGAAATAGAAACCAAAAAAACAATAGAACAAATCAATGAAACTAGGAGCTGGTTCTTTGAAAGAATTAATAAGATTGATAAACCCCTGGCCAGACTTATCCAAAAGAAAAGAGAAAGGACCCAAATAAATAAAATCATGAATGAAAGAGGAGAGATCACAACCAACACCAAAGAAATACAAACAATCATAAGAACATATTATGAACAACTCTATGCCAACAAATTCGACAATCTGGAAGAAATGGATGCTTTCCTAGAGACATATAAACTGCCAAAACTGAACCAGGAAGAAATAGAAAACCTGAATAGGCCCATAACCAGTAAGGAGATTGAAACAGTCATCCAAAATCTCCAAACAAACAAAAGCCCAGGGCCAGATGGCTTCCCAGGGGAATTCTACCAAACATTTAAAGAAGAATTAATTCCTATTCTCCTGAAACTGTTCCAAAAAATAGAAATGGAAGGAAAACTTC
>ML105731.1:47403-65253 GCA_003697995.1 Taxidea taxus jeffersonii | reverse complement strand
AAAAAAGAACTAAAATGAAAAAAAACAAAGAGGGGGGGGGGGGGGGGAGAAGGGGGTGGGGAGAGGGTGGGGGGGTTACACTATATATTTAAATAAAAAAAAAAAAAAGAAAGGCACTTGTTATGATGAGCACTTGGTGTTGTATGTAAGCAATGAACCACTGAATTTTACTCCTGAAACCAATTTGTTAACTAGACCTTAAATAAAAGAAAACTGAAAAATACTGCTGCTTCCAAAAATTTTATCTCTGCTCTTTCAGATTTGTACATCTTCCTGTCTTTTAAACATTTCCACTTGCATGAGTTTCTATCTCAAACTCACTTATCTCACACAGAAATTTTGATTTCTCTCTCAAACCTGATCTCCCAGTCTTCATCCCCAGAAGTGGCATTACCATTCTACTAGTTCCTAAAGGCTTGATTCCTCCCTTTTTGTCATC
The DNA here is from genome assembly GCA_003697995.1 of Taxidea taxus jeffersonii. Taxonomy (NCBI): domain Eukaryota; kingdom Metazoa; phylum Chordata; class Mammalia; order Carnivora; family Mustelidae; genus Taxidea; species Taxidea taxus. The sequence goes on along the minus strand of ML105731.1, from coordinate 64,814 downwards.
TAGGTATTTCCTAAAAAGTGCATCACTGTCTCCAAAGCTACCACTATAATTCAAGCTACCTGTTCCTCTGATCTTGCCTACCATGTTTTCCTAATGCTCTCCCTATTTTTTTCTCCTTCTTTCATCAACTGTCCCTGAAACATTCAGAGTAACCTTTGTAAGATAACCGAGGTCATAGCATTTCCTGCCTGAAATTCCCTAATGGCTTTCCTTTACATTTAAAATAAAATCTGGGGTGCCTGGGTGGCTCAGTCAGTAAAGCATCTGACTCTTGATTTTGGCTCAGGTCATGATCTCAGTGTTGTGAGATCAAGTCCCATGTCAGGCTCCATGCTGGGCATGAAGTCTGCTTAAGATTCTCTCTCCCTCTCTCCTTCTGCCCCTCCCACACTGCTCATGTGTTCTCTCAATAAATAAATAAATAAATAAATAAATAAATAAATAAATAATCAAATCACATCCAAACTCCTTACCATGACTGACAAAGCCCTCTATGATCTGACCTTCCTCCTATTTCTCAGATCCACACCTTGAACATCTCTTCCTCTAGCAAACTATATTCCTGGACACCAGCCTCCTATTTGCTCCTTCAAGCATCAAGCTCCTTGCCCTTTACAAGAATGCTCTTTCCCTTGTTCTTTACATGGCCATTTCCATCACATCCTTCAGTCTCTCAGCATCTTTTCATTTGCCAAGAGGACTTTGTTTGACCTTCATAACTAAAGTGAGCACTTCCTCGGTCACACTTTGTCATGTTGCCCTGTTCATTTTCCTTGCAACACTATACTTTTTATTTATATTTGTTTATTGTCTGTCTTCTCCCACTAAAATAGAACAACTTTGAAGGCAGAAAATTGATTAATTCTGTTTATCTCTACTTATCAGTGCTCAAACAGTTCTTGGAACATAGAAGGCTCCTAATAGACATATGTTAAATAAATAAATAGATGAATGAACAAATCAAGAGAGAGAATGAGTGAGTGGCTGAGATGAGTCAGGAAGTCCTGAAGCTTTCTGTTCTTGATTCTAGTCTTTTTCGAGGATTGTCTCTGTTCCTGCTCTTAGGTTCTATAGGAAAGTACTATGTGCTGTATAACAAATACCCCCTTTCTGCAGAAGTTAGCTTGACTTGTCAACTGAAGAAGCTTATTTACAAGTTTACTTTGAACAAATAGAGAAATTCTATTGCTGGAAAAGAATATTACCATTTGCTGATCTATTTTCCAGACATTTTAACTTCAATTAGATCATTCATATTCCATTCTATAATGTTTCACTTTTTAAAAACATAGTAAGTGGAGAATATCTAATGACATAATTTTAAATAGACCTATACGGATTTTATAGAACACCTATTTTATTTTTTAAGAACGTTTTATTTATTCATTTGAGACAGAGAGATACAGACAATGAGCAAGAGCAGGGGGAGAAGCAGAGGGAGGGAGAGAAGCAGTGGGAGGGTGAGAAGCAGAGGGAAAGGGAGAAACAGACTTCCCCCTGAGCCAAGAGCCCAATGTGGGACTCAGTCTCAGGGTCTAGAGATCATGACTTGAGCTGAAGGCAGAGCCACCCAGGTGTCCAGCATACCTATTTTTTTTTTTAAAGATTTTATTTATTTATTTATTTGACACAGAGAGAGAGAGATCACAAGTAGGCAGAGAGGCAGGCAGAGAAAGAGGGGGAAGCAGGCTCCCTGCTGAGCAGAGAGCCCGATGTGGGGCTTGATCCCAGGACCCTTAGATCATGACCTGAGCCGAAGGCAGAGGCTTAACCCACTGAGCACCCAGGCGCTTATTTTAAAGAAACTAAATAATCACCCAAAAGTGGATGTCTCTTCACATGTTAGACAAAACTCCTGAGGCTAGAGGCGCCTGGGTGGGTCAGTTGTTAAGTGTCTGCCTTTGGCTCAGGTCACAATCCTAGGGTCCTGGAATTGAGCCCCACATCAGGCTCTCTGCTCAGTGGGGAGCCTGCTTCCTCTCTCTCTCTGCCTGCCTCTCTGCCTACTTGTGATCTCTGTCTGTCAAATAAATAAATAAAATCTTTAAAAAAATAGTTATAGGTGCATAAAGCCAACTTGATGACACCAGCAATTAAAATTATACAGCCAGCTCCTCTACCTCTGATTAAATTGGAGAGAATGAACTATAAATCGTGGCTATAATCAAGAGTCTAAGAATAAAAAGACACGGATTCACATTTTTCCGTCATGTGTGACCATGGACAAGTTACTTAACCACTTTCCTTAGCTGTTTTATCTATAAAACAGGGATGAAATACTAACCTCATATGGTTATGATGAGGATCAATTAAGATAATGTGTATAAAAAGCTAAGCATGGGGGCGCCTGGGTGGCTCAGTTGTTAGGTGTCTGCCTTCGGCTCAGGTCATGATCCCAGGGTCCTGGGATTGAGCCCCACATCAGGCTCCCTATTTGGTAGGAAGCCTGCTTCTTCTTCTCCCACTCCCCCTGCTTGTGTATCTCTTGCTGTATCTCTATCAAATAAATAAATAAAATCTTAAAAAAAAAAAAAGCTAAGCACAATGGTTGGTATTTAGTACAGGTTCCAAATTAGGTTAATGCTATTTTTATTATGTCCACTTAACTAGTCTCTGGCCCACTGATAAGTCTACATTGTATTTTTCTGTATAAGGTACTGAGTTATATTATGTTATATATGATTTTTCTTGTGTGTTGGTGAATGAGTCAGTTCTCTATAGTGCTTACATATCATGTGTCCCCTCACTAGTCCATAAACTCTTTTGAGGACATCTTTGTACACAGAGTACTTAACACAGTGCCTGGTACCTGCAGATGTATAATAATTTTTCAGCAGATGCATTACTATGACATTACTATTACTGTGATTGTAGCAGAAATTGTTTTCTTTCCTGGAATTGCTTTTATGCTTTTACAGTTTTGTATTAATTCCCCTCTATATCCAAGAACACAATGAAGAGAAAGCCATAGTGGTGTCACTGACTGGAGCAGGAGAGAAGAGGAATAAGAAAATTTCAAAAATCAAGTGGAGGGGCGCCTGGGTGGCTCAGCGGGTTAAAGCCGCTGCCTTCGGCTCTGGTCATGATCCCAGGGTCCTGGGATCGGGCCCTGCATCGGGCTCTCTGCTCTGCGGACAGCCTGCTTCCTCTTCTCTCTCTCTGCCTCTCTGCCTACTTGTGATCTCTGTCTGTCAAATAGATGAATAAAATCTTTAAAAAAAAAAAATCAAGTGGAAAATCTGCTCAAAGGAATGCCAGTACCATTTCAGTAGTGCACAGGAAATGATGCTGCAAAAAATTCCCCTCTTTTAAAAATTAATGGATTAAGTACACCTGTGTAACAAAATATAGAGGTAGGGTTTTAACTATTTCCTACTGAATATGGACTAGAATTCAGGCATTCCCACTGTATAAGGAATTACCTTTAGCAGGCCCCCAAAAGAGTCAAGTCCCCGAAAGGGGGGCTGCAGTGAGGCTACTGAGTTGAAGGTCTGGAAGCAGGAAGGGAAAATTATGAACAGACCTTTAGAAAATATTTTTATAGTGACCAAGAGAACCCAGGAGGAGCCAATCTCATGTAAGAGGATAGAAGCAAATGAGATGTAAGTATTGAGAAAGAAACTTGGAGCAGAGATAAAGAAAGGCTTTGGAAAAAAGTGCAGGCTCTGTAATTGCAGCATCGGTTGTATGAATGCTCAGAAAAGATGACAGGAATTCCTGGAATTTGGATTGAACTAAATTTGACAAGTATTACTGTGTACCCATTTTGTGTAGTTGCTACAGGGAGAAGAAAAATAGAGCCCTTGCTCTTAGGAGGTGAATAATTTTTTTTTAAATTTATTTATTAGTTAGAGAGAGAGAGAGAGAGAGAGAGCGCACAGGTAGACAGAGAGGCAGGCAGAGGCAGAGGGAGAAGCAGGCTCCCTGCCAAGCAAGGAGCCCAATGTGGGACTCGATCCCAGGACGCTGGGATCATGACCTGAGCCAAAGGCAGCCGCTTAACCAACTGAGCCACCCAGGCGTCCCAGGAGGTGAATAATTAAGAGGGAAAATGGGAAAAGCACATTCTTCACCGAAAGGTAAAATACAAAAAGTCAATCAGAGAAGAACAAAGCAAAATAAGAGTGTAAAGGAAGATTCACATTCACTTGAAAGACCAGATAAAGCTTAATGGAGGGGGCACTGCTGGGGTCTGGCAGGGATTGTGGCAGGTGGAGATAGAGTATTCCACAGAGAAGCCTGTTTAAATGGAGTCAGGAGTATGCAAGGAGCAGGGTGGTCTTGGACAGGAGCAGGTAGGCACGCTGATATGAGAAAGAAAGCTGTGGGAATTTAAGTGAAAGGAGATATATTTTGGAAGACCTTGCATATATGTCAGAGTTTTATTCATTCTGCAGATAACTGGCAGTGATTACAAATTTTGAGCACAAGAGCAATAGAGTCAGAGGGGCAGGAGAGCTTTAGGAAGACTGATCTGGCATTAGTGAGTTAGAAAGACTGGCAGAAAAGAGGAATGTAAGGATATTACTATGGTTCAGGCAAGTGGCCTTGAACTAGGAAGGATGGTGACGGGAGATGGGAAAGAGGGATGGATCACAGACACTGAGGAAAGAGCATGAAAAGACTTGCCAACTAGTGAAATATGGAATGGAGTCAAGAGGGTGACAGGATTAAAAATGACCTAGTGATGTGGTACCTAGATGCCAGGGAGGCGGGCAATACAACACAAAAAAACCAAACTTATTTCACTCTCCAAAAAAACATCCAGGGTAAAGAAATGGGGGACTGTGTTACATATAAACTTACAGTTCTTGCTTCCTCCAGAGAGCTCCCTCTAATTCTTTTCTGACTGTTCTGGTGTCCTCTGGTCCTCTAGAATCCTCTTGTCTTCCTGGCTCATTAAGAGAGGAATTAATACAGTTTTGTTTAGCTCTTAAGATATTAACTCTTTGTGGATCAGAGCTTGAAGGCTATGCTTTTTCTCTATGCATGTTATAGTTGAAGAAAGTGCAGCTAACAAGATTCCTTAACCAGTTTCTGAACTAAAACCAAAGCTGAAAACATTTATTTGATTTGAGATTAATATAATTTATTGGTATTGGGAAAATGATCTTTAAATCTCTTCCTGAAGGGCAACAACAGTGGGAGCCCTGAGTTCTTTCTGAAGAGAACAAACCCCACTCCACTGGTGGAAACAAAGTGCCTACTCAATCCACATGTGCCAGAAAGCAAAGGAATGTCTATCTCCCAATTCACGGTGACCATAGTTTCCAAACCAAACATTGGATTGTAATTATGCAACAGAACTTTATATTCGAAAATTAGGTGTTCTTAAAAATTCTGCAAAATTCTGCATGGATGGTCACTGCATTCATACCATATATTAAGTGGCAGAAGGTCTCAAATGTCATATGAAATTCTCCCCTTTATGCACACTTGGTGTGTGCACTGGGAAACTCATTCTGGTTATTGCCATCAAGTGCAGAGATGCCCAAGAGGGTGAGCACATGTGTAATGGGCCTCTGGTGACTTCCCCTCTATCCTATTAAATACTTAAAATAAAATAAAAATGAGGGAGACAAATAGGAAGTACAGAAATTACCTAGAACACATAAATTTCCCAGTGAAAATAAGAAAATCAATATAATATTTTCCCAGGTTTAAGTGACAGAGGGCTTTTCTGTATCTAAAATTGCTTCTTGCTCAAGTTATTTCACAAGAAATCTTAGGTCTTCTCACCTTTTCTGGATGATCTAACCAGAGATAGTGCTGGGCAAAATTGTGAAGTGTTTGAAGTATGTTTGGCGATCTTGTCTCTCTTTTCTGTATCTCTGATTTTTGTTAATTTTGTAAACATTTATTCCTGCCCCTTTCAGGCAACCAGTTACCTCTTTTCTCCTTGATATCCTCATTACATCTTAGAGTAAATTTAGAACGTTTGGTATTTTTTTCACTAGGCTTAATGTACTTTTTTTTTTTTAAAGATTTTATTTATTTAAGGGGTGCCTTGGTGGCTCCGTGGGTTAAAGCCTCTGCCTTCGGCTCAGGTCATGATCCCAGGGTTCTGGGATCGAGCCCCGCGTCGGGCTCTCTGCTCGGCAGGGAACCTGCTTCCTCCTCTCTCTCTGCCTGCCTCTCTGCCTACTTGTGACCTCTGTCTGTCAAATAAATAAAATAAACTTAAAAAAAAAGATTTTATTTATTTAAAAAAGGTCAGGAGGAGGGGCAGAGGGACTAGCAGACTCCTCGCTGAGCAGGAAGCCTGAAGCAGTCCTGATGGTCCAGGGCCCCTGAGGTCATGACCTGAGCCAAAAGCAGCCCCTTAACTGACTCAGCCACCCAGACACCCTGGCTTAATATACTTTTAAATGTGGAATATAAGGCTTTGTTCCATGTTAAAGGAATCTCAGTCACCACAAAGGTGTTGGGAGATACAATAACATTTTTCTGATTACAAAAGTAATACATGTTGACAGTAGACTTGAACAGAAAAATAAAAAGAAGAAAATGAGATGTACTAATAATCATTTCACACAGAGATAACTACTGGAATAATTTTGATTTGCATAAAAGTATATATATTATTTAAAATAAATAAAAATATTAAAAATAAAAACAGGATCATTTATCTTACTTTTTAATATTAAAAATGCAAATTGCAATAAAATACACATAACATAAAATTTACTATCTTAACCATTTTTAAGTGTACAGTTCAGTAGTATTAAGTATTATTAAAAAACAATACTCAACTGGGTATATTTTGAAGATCTTACTGGCCTTTTTCAATTAGTCACAAATCAGGCCACAACCAATCTTTTTTTTTTTAAGTAGCTTCCACACCTAGCATGGAGCCCAATGTGGGGCTTGAACTCCTGACCCTGAGATCAAAACTTGAGCTGAGATCAAGAGTCAGACACTTAACTGACTGAGCTGCCCAAATACCCCAGGCTACATCCCATCTAAAAGACAGAAGGGAGCTTCAAGAAGCTGTATGAAAGACTTATAAGCAGGAGAAAGAGGAACAAGGAAGTTACAGTAGACAAAAAAAGCTGGTTGGTTATTGTAAGGTCATTTTCCTACTGCGGATAGTAGGGGTCTACCAGGCAGATCAACAAACTAGTGCTAATTAGGGGATTCCTGATTGTTTTAAGATTGCATTTCAGTGAAAGCCAAAACTATAATTAAGTCAAGTCTCAAGTATGGTGACATGGAGCTTAGCATAATGGCTCCATTTGGGGCCCATTTTGTTTTTAGCAGTATATTCACACTGTTGCACAAACAATTTCCAGAATTTTTCCATCTTGCAAAACTGAATCTCATTACCCATTATATAACTCCCTGGGCATCTGGGTGGCTCAGTTGGTTAAGCAGCTGCCTTCGGCTCAGGTCATGATCCCAGGGTCCTGGAATTGAGCCCCTCATCGGGCTCCCTGCTTGGCACAGAGCCTGCTTTTCCCTCTCCCTCTACCTGCCTTTCTGCCTACTTGTGCTCTCTCTCTGTCAAATAAATAAATAAAGTCTTTAAAAAATAAAAATAAAAATAAACAACTCCCCATTTCCCTCCCCCCCCCAGCCCTTGGCAACCACCTTTTTCTTTTTTGTTTTTTTTTTTTTTTTAAGATTTTATTTATTTATTTGACAGACAGATCACAAGTAGGCAGAGAGACAGGCAGAGAGAGAGGAGGAAGCAGGCTCCCCACCAAGCAGAGAGCCCTATGTGGGGCTCAATCCCAGGACCCTGGGATCATGACCTGAGCCGAAGTCAGAGGCTTAACCAACTGAGCCACCCAGGAGCCCCCTACTTTCTGTTTCTATAGGTTTGATTACTCTAGATCATTTATAATCTTTTATTTTAAAAAAGTCATTATTTTTCAATACCAACATGTAATGAACAATAGACATTTATAACTATTAAGTAATCTACTAAATGATTTTAAAAGGCTGCTTAATATTTCTGTAAATACATAACTTATTTAATCATTTTGACTTTTTGTCATTATAACTATATTACATTAAAAACTCTCATAGATAAACTTTGCTTACATCATAATTATTTTTCTAAGATGAACTACTAAAATTAGAACTGCTAAATTAAAGGGAATGCCTATTTTTAAGGTCTTTGGTATTTATTTACAAACTGTCCAACCAACTTTCAGAAAGGTCATACCAGTTAACATGCCTATCTGCAGCATCCATTTCTTCTCTAATATTAAAAACATTAAAAAAAATCTACTTCATAAGTGAAAATATGTATTCACTGTTCCTTTAATTTGTATTTCTTTGCTATTTGACTTGAACTTTAATAATATCATTGTATACTTCCTTTTTTAAGCATTTTTTTAGTATACTGATATACAATGTTACATTAGTTTCAAGTGTACAATATATTGATTCAACATCTCTATACCTTATGCTCTGTTCACAAGTCTAGCTACCATCTGTCATCATGCAAGGCTATTACAATTCCATTGACGACCTTCCCTATGCTGTACCTTCTTTTCCTGTGACTTATTCACTCCATAACTGGAAGCCTGTTTCTCCCATGCCCCCATTATGTATTTCTTTTACAAGTCCCTGATATGTTAAGGATACTAAATTTTTTCATGTTTTCTATTTTGGCTATTACATATATTTGTTTCAAGTATGCTGCAACAGATTTAAGAAAGTATTTTTTAACAGCATGGAAAAGTTTTATGCACTAGACCTACACTGTTCAAAATTGTACTGACTTGTTTATTAGGTACCTGAAAAGTAGCTAATGTGACTAAGGGACCAAATTTTTAAAAGTTTTTTCCTTTCAGTGTCTTTTTTTTTTTCTTTCTTTCTTTCTAAGACTATTTATTTGACAGAGAAAGCACAAGCAGGGCGAGTAGCAGAGGAAGAAGAGGCTTCCTACTGAGCAGAGAGCCTGACATGGGGCTCAGTCCCAGGACCCTGGAATCATGCCCTGAGCCAAAGTCAGAGGCTTAACCAACTGAGCCACCCAGGCTCCCCTTTCCTTCCAGTTTCAAAAAACAACTTTATTGAGGTATATTTTACACATGTCCATTTCAGGAGTATAATTCAATGTTTTTTTAGTGACTTCACTGACTAATGTGGCCATTACCATAGATCAGTTTTAGGTTTATTTACTTGAAATTTAAATTTGAGGGGTGCCTGTCTGGCTCGGTCAGAACATAAGACTATTGATCTCAGGATGGGGATCATGAGTCCAAGCCCCACATTAGGTATAGAGATGACTTAAAAAAAGATTAAATTTAAATTTGAAAACTGATACTTGACTCAGTTATTGGGAACCTTCTCAGACAAGGCTAATAAGGCTTTCTTTTGATTTCGAGAACTCAAATAAAAGGGAAGGGACTTTTGTCTATTTTAAAATTAGATTATTTGTGGGTTGTTTTATTTATTTTTTGTATTTTTTCTTAAGTTGAGTTGTATAAGTTGTTTATATATTTTGGATGCTAATACACTACTGGATATGTCATTTGCAAATATCTTCACCCATTCAGTCAGTTTTAGTTTTTCCGCTTTTCTTTGATGTGCAAAAGCTTTTTGTTTTGATGTAGTCACAACAGTTTATTTATGCTTTTGTTTCCCTTGTTCCAGGAGACATATCTAGAAAGAAACTGCTAGGGCCCATGTCAAAGAGGTTACTGCCTATGTTTTCATCTAGGATTTTTATGATTTCAGGTATCACATTTAAGTCTTTCATAGATTTTGTCTTTATTTTTGTGTATGGTGTAAGAAAATGGTCCAGTTTCATTCTTTTGCATGTTGATGTCCAGTTTATTCAACACCATTTGTTGAAGAGACAGTCTTTCTCAATGCATTTCTTGCTGCCTTTGGTGAAGATTAATTGACCACCTAAGTATGGGTTTATTTGTGGGCTATTCTGTTCCATTGATCCATGTGTCTAATTTTGTGCCAGTACAATACTGTTTTGATTACTACAGCTTTTTTTTTTAAGATTTTATTTATTTTATTTATTTATATTTATATATAATATAATATATATATAATATATATATATTTATATATAAATATATTTATATTTATTTTATAAGATTTTTTTATTTTATTTTATTTATTTATTTATTTATTTATTTGACAGAGATCACACAAGTAGGCAGAGAGGCAAGCAGAGAGGGGAGGGGAGAAGCAGGCTCCCTGCCGAGCAGAGAGCCCGATGCGGGACTCGATCCCAGGACTCTGGGATCATGACCCGAGCCGAAGGCAGTGGCTTAACCCACTGAGCCACCCAGGCATCCCTGATTACTACAGCTTTATAACACAACTTGAAGTTGAAATTATGATACTTCAGCTTTGTTTTTCTTTTTCAAGACTGCTTTGGCAATTCAAGGTCTTTTGTGGTTACATACAGATTTTATGACTGCTTGTCCAAGCTCTGTGAATAATGCTTGTGGTATTTTGATAGGAATTCCATTAAATCTGTAGATTGCTTTGGGTTGTATACATTTTGAGAATATTTGTTCTTCCAACCCATGAGCATGGAATGTCTTTCCATTTCTTTCTGTCATCTTCAATTTCCTTCATCAATGTTTTTTTTTTCTTTTAACATATAACGTATTATTTGTTTCAGGGGTACAGGTCTATGATTCATCAGTTCACCATAGCACATACCCTCTCCAATGTCTACCACCCAGCCATCCTATCCCTCCACCCCCACTCCCCTCCAACAACTCTGTTTCCTGAGTCTCTTATGGTTTTTCTCTCTGGTTTCATCTTATTTCATTTTTGCCTCTCTTTCTCTATGATCCTGTCTTGTTTCTCTAGTTCCTTGTATCAGTGATATATGATAATTGTCTTTCTTTGATTGACTTAGTTCACTTAGCATAGTACCCTAAAGTTCCATCCACGTGGTTGCAAGTGGTAAGATTTTGGGGTTCTCTGCTGGCTGCACAGTATTATATATATATATGCAAATATACGTATGTATGTATACATGTATATACATATATATGTGTATACATATATGTATACATGTGTATACATATATGTGTGTGCATACATGTATGTATACATATATGTGTATACATACATACATATATATCACATCTTTTAACCATTCATCTGTTGATGGACATCTAGGCTCTTTCCATAGTTTGGCTATTGTAGACATTGTTGCTATAAACATTGGGGTACCCGTGCCCCTTAAGATCACTACATTTGTATCTGGGGCGCCTTGGTGGCTCAGTGGGTTGAAGCCTCTGCCTTCGGCTCAGGTCATGATCCCAGGGTCCTGGGATCAAGCCCCCCATCGCATCGGGCTCTCTGCTCAGCAGAGAGCCTGCTTCCTCCTCTCTCTCTGCCTGCCTCTCTGCCTACTTGTGATCTCTGTCAAATAAATAGAATCTTAAAAAAAAAAAAAGATCACTACATTTGTATCTTTAGGGTAAATACACAGTAGTGCAAATGCTGGGTCATAAGGTAGCTCTATTTTAAACTTTTTGAGGAACCTCCATATTGTTTTCCAGAGTGGCTGCACCAGCTTGCATTCCCACCAACAGTGTAGGAGGGTTCCCTTTTCTCCACATCCTTGCCAACACCTGTCGTTCCCTGACTGGTTAATTTTAGCCGTTCTAACTGGTGTGAGGGGTATCTCACTGTGGTTTTGATTTGTATTTCTCTGATGCTGAGTGATGTTGAGCACTTTTACATGTATCTGTTGGCCATTTGGATGTCTTCTTTGCAGAAATGTCTGTTCATGTCTTCTGCCCATACATTCATTGGATTATTTGTTTTTTGGGTGTTGAGTTTGATAAATTCTTTATAGATTTTGAATATGTTATAACCCTTTATCTGATATGTCATTTGCAAATATGTTCTCCCATTCTGTCAGCTGTCTTTTGGTTTTGTTGATTGTTTCCTTTGCTATGGAAAAGCTTTTGATATTAATGAATTCCCAATAGCTCATTTTTGCCCTTGCTTCCCTTGCCTTTGGCAATGTGTCTAGGAAGAAGTTGCTGCCACTGAGGTTGAAGAGGTTGCTGCTTTTCAGAGCAGGAAAAGACATTCTTTCCTGCTTTGTCGAAGATTAGTTGACCATAGAGTTGAGGGTCCATTTCTGGGCTTTCTATTCTATTCCATTGATCTATGTGTCTGTTTTTGTGCCAGTACCACACTGTCTTGATGATGACAGCTTTGTAATTGAGCTTGAAGTCTGGAATTGTGATGCCGCCAGCTTGGGTTTTCTTTTTCAACATTCTTCTGGCTATTGGGGGGTCTTTTCTGGTTTCATATAAATGTTGGGATTATTTGCTCCATTTCTTTGAAAAAAGTTGATGGTATTTTGATAGAGATTGCATTAAATGTGTAGATTGGGGACGCCTGGGTGGCTCAGTTGGTTAAGCGGCTGCCTTCAGCTCAGGTCATGATCCCAGCATCCTGGGATCGAGTCCCACATCGGGCTCCTTGCTTGGCAGGGAGCCTGCTTCTCCCTCTGCCTCTGCCTGCCTCTCTGCCTGTGCTCGCTCTCTCTCTCTCTCTCTAATAAATAAATAAAAAATCTTAAAAAAAAAAAGTTAAATGTGTAGATTGTTCCAGGTAGCATAGACATTTTCACAATATTTGTTCTTCCAATCCATGAGCATGGAACGTTTTCCATTTCTTTGTGCCTCCTCAATTTCTTCCATGGGTATTCTATAGTTTTCTGAATAAAGATTCTTTGCCTCTTTGGTTAGATGTATTCCTAGGTATCTTATGAATTTGGGTGCAATTGTAAATGGGATCGACTCCTTATTTCTCTTTCTTCTGTCTTGCTGTTAGAAATACAACTGATTTCTGTGCATTGATTTTTATATTCTGACATTTTATGGAATTCCTGTATGAGTTCTAGCAGTTTTGGAGGGCAGTCTTTTGGGTTTTCCACATAAAGTATCACATCATCTGCAAAGAGTGAGAGTTTGACTTCTTCTTTGCCGATTGGATGCCTTTAATTTCTTTTTGTTGTCTGATTGCTGAGGCTAGGACTTCTAGTACTGTGTTGAATAGCATTGGTAATAGTGGACAGCCCTGCCATGTTCCTGGCCTTAGGGGAAAAGCTCTCAGTTTTTCCCCATTGAGGATGATATTCCCTGTGGGTTTTTTTTTTTAAGATTTTATTTATTTGTTTGACAGAGATCATAAGTAGGCAGAGAGGCAGGCAGAGAGAGAGAGAGGAGGAAGCAGGCTCCCCGATGAGCAGGGAGCCCGATGTGGGGCTCAATCCCAGGATCCTGGGATCATGACCCGAGCCGAAGGCAGAGGCTTTAACCCACTGAGCCACCCAGGCACCCCTCATGTGGGTTTTTGATAGATTGCTTTTACAATATTGAGGTATGTACCCCTACCCCTACACTCTGAAGAGTTTTGAGCAAGAAAGAATGCTGTACTTTGTCAAATGGTTTCTCAGCATCTATTGTGAGTATCATATGGTTCTTGTTCTTTCTTTCATTAATGTGGCGTATCACATTGATTGATTTGCAGATGTTGAGCCAACCTTGCAGCCCAGGAATAAATCCCACTTGGTCACGGTGAGTAATCCTTTTAATGTACTGTTGGATCCTATTGGCTAGTATTTTGGTGAGAATTTTTGCATCCATGTTCATCAGGGTATATTGGTCTGTAGTTCTTCTTTTTGTTCAGAGTACAGGTCTTTCACCTCTTTGGTTAAGTTTATTCCTACTTATTTTTTTTAAAGATTTTATTTATTTGACAGATAGAAATCACAAGTATGCAGAGAGGCAGGCACAGAGAGAAAGGGAGGCAGGCTCCCTGCCGAGCAGAGAGCCCAATGCGGGGCTCGATCCAGGACCCTGGAATCAGGACATGAGCCGAAGGCAGAGGCTTTAACCCACTAGGCCACCCAGGCGCCCCTCCTACTTATTTTAGAAAGGCAAATACCATATAATTTCATGCATATGTGGGATCTAAGAAACAAAGCAGCAAACAAAAGAAAAAAAAAGAAAGACAAACCACAAAACAGATTCTTAACTATAGAGAACAAAGGAATGGTTAGGGAGGTGGGTGGCAGAGACAGGTAAAATAGGTAATGGAGATTAAGTATACACTTATCTCGATGAGCACTAATATATGGAACTATGAATCACTATTTGCCCATCTTAAAGTAATATAATACTGTTTGTTAACTACACTGGAATTAAAATAATATTTTTTAAAAGGGAAGGAATTTTAATGATCTGTCCTCCATTGCTCAAATCTGCCAATTCAAATGCTTGCTACCTTTTTTGGATATTGCTAGTCCCAATTTGGCATTTATTTTCACTCCCCAAATTTACTGTTTTTTAACTCCTACTATTCTATTTTCACCACTCTTTAGAAGGGAACAGTACTCAGGGTTCTTTGCACAATGAAGTGAGCCAGGGAGATTGTTCTGATTTTTATTGACTGTTCCATTTCAATATACATTGAAATGAAAAAAAGGCAGTATCCTGGGGGTGGAGTTGTGGAATAAAATAGATAAGAATATGATAAGAATCATTCTATTGGAAATGCTCCTGAGACATTAAGCTGGATCTCCAAAGTTGTGTTTAAAAACATCTGGGTAGGGATTCCCTGGTGACTCAGTCAGTTAAGTGTCTGCCTTGGGCTCCTGTGGTGATCCCAGAGTCTTGGGATCAAGTCCTGCATTGGGCTCTCTGCTCAGCAGGGATCCTGCTGCTCCTTCTGGTTGTGCTCACTCTCTCTGAACAAATAAATAAAATCTTCAAAAATAAAAAAATTTCAAATATCTAGGTAAACTTTATAATGGTCAGTCATGTGAAATGTAATTACTGCATAAAATATAATTTTATATTTGAAAGGATCCGAACCAGTTCACATAGTATTTTTACAACATTTAGATGTGTGCTCAAAAGGTCAATTTCTACCATAATAGTACAGTAAGTACTAGTGGTGAAATGTAAGGCTTATCAACTAAAAAACACTCTGTAAGCTGTATAAAGATAGCCTAATGAAGGATTACCAAAGGATAAAATCTTGTGCTTCTGAGCCAGAAGGAGAACAGATGGCAAGTGCGTTAAGAAGGCTTAACCTACAAGAAACAAGATTTAGGTCATTGGTGGGATGAAAATTAGAAGAGGAGCAAAGAAGACAAAGGAAAAGATGGAAAAACATTTAGTAGGAAGGGGGAAAAAGAAATAATAAAAAAATAGAAAGGGTTTTTTTTTCTGAATGTTTTTTAAATTAAGCTATTTATTTTCACAATTATCTCCTTGAAGGGGCTAAGGGCCTATATCATACACATTCCACAGCATTCCATAGTTATGTTCAGTAGCACTTAATGTAATTTACTATAAGTAATTAATTTTTCATTTAATACTTGAGTGTTCCAAAAGTCAGGGGACCACGACTATTTTGTTTACTTCTGTGTTCTTACGACCTGGCATAGTACATGGCACAATACTTTTTACAGTTTATTGAATGATAGAACAGAAAACTCCTGAGGAGGGAAGGGACCCGAGAGCGTTGCCACTGGAGTTTCCAAGTCTAGTGGTTTTTATGGGCTTGTTAGCGGCTGTTTTAATCCAATTTATCCTCCCTGAATTGTCATCCAATCAGGTTTTAAACACCCATCTGTCACATGGGAAAGGATGGAGGATTCCTTCCAGGGTGATGTAAAATTCTTTTAAGGCTGGTTTCCTCTTAGGGCAGAGGTCCATTATCCTGGCTTGCCAACCTATCCTCCAGCTATCCTTCATCAATATTTAAATACTCCTATTCTTCTTGAATGGTTCTCAATCTATACTTTCCTCAAGTGATTAGAGTCCTCTTTTGATCCCTGGGGTCTTAAACTTTCCCAGTGAAAAGTCTTAGAGTGAATATGTTGGGGAGGGTGAGTTTCAGTCAGGAGATTCATAGTGTCTGGGAATGGCCAGCAATCCCTGAACTGAGGGATGAACGATTACTCCAAACTTTGCTGTAAAAGAGAGAAGGCAAGGGGGTCAATACTGAGATCTGTCTATCTTAATGAAACTGACAAACATAACTTAGTTCAAATAACAAATTATGCTTCTCTCGATCCTCCCCATTGTCAATTTTTACCTGAGACACTGGTGTGGAAATCTAGAGTGGGTGGTGTTAGGTCCAGGGGGTGCTCTTCTTTGCTCCTTGGAAGTGAAGGGAGAAGGAACCATGGTGCCTAAGGCACCAAGGATGATCTAGAAGCCGATTTTGCAGGCTGCACCCAAGGTGTTACAGAAACAGGGAATGGGGAAGACAGAATAGGCAAAGTACTGTCAGAAGTCAGAGAAAGGGTTCCTGGTTCTAGAGCTCATCAACTCCAACAGAAAAGCAAATGCCATGTTTTCCTACCAACAAGGGGGAATAGGTAGTCCATGTCGGGCCAGAAAAGATAGGGAATTTCCCTGAAACAAGGGAGTTTCGGCAGCTCCTTGGGAATATTCCTTAAAGTCCCTGTCCCCAGGTAGTCTTAACCACAGTTGGCTCCAATTATAGCCATTAACCCAGGAAATGAGTGAAGGAGAAGCCCCCACATCCATTAAGAACAGTGAGAGAGGGGTGCCTGGGTGGCTCAATGGGTTAAAGCCTCTGCCTTCAGCTCAGGTCATGATCTCAGGGTCCTGGGATCGAGCCCCACATCAGGGTCTCTGCTCGGTGGGGAGCCTGCTTCCTCCTCCATCGCTTGCTCTCTCTCTCTCTCTCTCTCTGCCTGCCTCTCTGCCTATTTGTGATCTCTGTCTGTCAAATAAATAAACAAAATCTTAAAAAAAAAAAAAAGTGAGAGAGAGTCCAGAGTCCCCTTCATCTGGGGTGGCCCATGATTCCTCCAGCAACCTGGATTTACTCGGAGGAGGCCTATTTAGATCATCATCACCGAGTATGTCAGGAGGGAGTTTATTTTCCAAACATGTTCGGGCTAACACATCCTGCAAGACCCTTAGGCTGGACTCCTGGTGTAGAGCAATGGAGGTCTAGGTATGAGCAATGGGTACTGTAGGTCCATTTACCTTTTTCTACTGAAGAGATCTGATAGATCCCACTGAGGCCATGCAGTGTTACAGAAGATCAATCCTTTCCTAAATTTTGCAATCTGAATTGTTTCCAGTGGGTTAAAAGGCACCCCAAGGTAGAGTCCTTGGGAAATGAAGAAAAGAGAAGGTCCATTACTAGGAAATCCCCAACTCTCAGGTGGTGTTCCATTCCACGTGGGATATGTCAGAGGTTCCCGGTGTCTAAGCCACTCGAAGCATCCCCCGAAAAAAAGCACTACAACCACTGCCACTGATATAGGCCCCTGTAGTTGGGAGGCCTGCCCTCCACCCCTGCTTCCCTATTGCATTCTAGACTAAGATGGGTGCTGGTGTATGGACTGAAATACCATGCCTTGAAGGTCATGCCATAGAAGGTCATGCCTTATTTTACCTTGC
>ML105731.1:0-47393 GCA_003697995.1 Taxidea taxus jeffersonii | reverse complement strand
TGCCTTGAAGGTCATGCCATAGAAGGTCATGCCTTATTTTACCTTGCCTTGAAGAACCCACCATTTTTAACCCATGGAAAACACTAGAAGTTTTACAAGGGGAAACTATCCAATTTTGTAGCTAAAGTAGTTAGTAGAGGGTATTGATGGAAAACAGTAACGAGAGAAATCCATCATGGTCTAAGCAACATTCCAACACATGCAGTCTTTACAGCC
Organism: Taxidea taxus jeffersonii; assembly: GCA_003697995.1. Lineage (NCBI taxonomy): Eukaryota > Metazoa > Chordata > Mammalia > Carnivora > Mustelidae > Taxidea > Taxidea taxus. The sequence goes on along the minus strand of ML105731.1, from coordinate 47,177 downwards.
AACTTTCCTAGGAAATGGTCCCCTGTAAGTGTCACTTCCCAGATGTAGCACCCAATAAGGATTTACTAAGAGGGGGTAGGGGCAAAGGGGAGAAGGTGGTGGAATTTTCTGGTTGAGGTGGGGAGGAGGGAGCTCTTCCTTTTTGTTGGGTCTAACTGGAGAAGTTAAAGGGCTGATCTGGGGAGCCAAAGGAGTCATAGGTTCCCCTTCTTTTTCTTTAAGGACATTTGAGGTGTCCTCAGTATGTAAAGGGGCCAGGATGGACCTGACTAGATCCCACATAGTAAGGGAAGTAAGGGAAATCTATTTATCTTGTCTATGGCAACATTTTGCGCTCTTTCCAATTCTCTCTTATATTTCTAAATTAAAAGTTCCCCAGTCAGGGAACCACGGGTTGTGTTCAACAACCTCTAACAAACCCTGAAGTTGGTCTTCCATTACAAAGGCCCTGCTCACCTTAAGGAGCGATTTCTCATTTAGAGTAGCCCGGTTAGCCTTTAAAAGTTGCTCTAAGGAGGGGCGCCTGGGTGGCTCAGGGGGTTAAAGCCTCTGCCTTCAGCTCGGGTCGTGGTCCTGGGATCTAGCCCCATGTCGGGGTCCTGGGATCGAGCCCCATGTTGGGCTGTCTGTTCAGCGGGGAGCCTGCTTCCCCCTCTCTCTGTACTTGTGATCTCTCTCTCTCTGTGTGTGTCAAATAAAATAAAATCTTAAAAAAAAAAAAAAACTACAGGGGCGCCTGGGTGGCTCAGTGTGGTTAACTTAAGCCTCTGCCTTCGGCTCGGGTCATGATCCCAGGGTCCTGGGATCGAGCCCCACATCGGGCTCTCTGCTGAGCGGGGAGCCTGCTTCCTCCTCTCTCTCTCTCTGCCTGCCTCTCTGCCTACTTATGATCTCTGTCTGTCAAAAAAAAAAAAAAAAAATTAAAAAAAAAAACTACAAAAAAAAAAGTTGCTCTAAGGAGTGCCTGGGTGGCTTAGTCCTTAAGCCTCTGACTTCAGGTCATGATCCACACGTCCTGGGATCCAACCCGAATTGGGCTCCCTACTGGGGGGGGGGGGGAAGGCTGCCTCTCCCTCTCCTACTCCCTCTGCTTGTGTTCCCTCTCTCGCTGTGTCTCCCTCTGACAAATAAATAAAATCTTTAAATAAATAGAATTTGCTTTAAAACCTTAAAATATGGTCTCTCTTCGAGAGAGAGGTTTTTCCCCATATCTGGAATTCTTAGAAACATTTTAATTCCATTAAAAAATACTCAAGCCTGAAACGTCCCCAAACTCGGTCATGAGCCGATGCCAACTTACTACATGCAGACTTTTCGTTTTTGGGCGATTGGTATGGTGTCTGTTGCAAGACGGTAATCTTGGGGTCACCACTTGCTGGGAATAGCCAGCGATCCCTGTTCTGATGGATGGAAGATTATTCCAAACTTTGCTGTGAAAAAGAAGAGAAGGCAAGGGGGTCAATACTCAAAAATGAGATCAATTATTGTTTTTATTTTAATCTGAAGGTGGCCAATAATACTCAAAATCAAATACTACTCACCTTCAAAACCACTAAGTGAACGTTACGATTCGAAATTCCTTTAGTCTCTAAAAATGTATTTTTATGATTTATTTAAAAAAATGTTAAGCTCAGGTTTTTTTTTTTTTATTAAGAAAAAGAGATGAGGGGGTGTCTGGGTGGCTCAGTACATTAGGCGTCTGCCTTTGGCTCAGGTCATGGTCCTGCAGTCCTCAGATAGAGTCCCTTAAGCCTAGTGGTGGGTTCCCTGCTCAGGGAGGAGTCTGGTTCTCCCCTGCCCCCCCCCACTTGTTTCAGTGCTCTCTCTCTCACGTAAATAAAATCTTTTTTTAAAAAGGATGAAATAAGGGGCACCTGGGTGGCTCAGTGGGTTAAAGCCTCTGCCTTCAGCTCAGGTCACGATCCCAGGGTCCTGGGATAGAGCCCCATATGGGGCTCTCTGCTCAGCGGGGAGCCTGCTTCCTCCCCTTTCTCTCTGCCTGCCTCTCTGCTTAATTGTGATCTCTGTCAAATAAATAAAATCTTTTAAAAAAAAGGATGAAATAAAAAGGCCCTGATTACAGATTATGATAATATTTAGGTAAAAATAAATCCATATGTATATTTTTAAAAGATCTGTAAAGATGTACACCAAGTAGTTAAGAATGGATGCTTTTGGAGGATGGATCAAATAGAAACTTTCACTTTATCTGTATTTCACATTTTTACAAAATGACATATTATCATAAAAAAGAAAACACCTTATTTTGATATGGAAAGCTTTAAAATAATGAGGGGGGACCACTGGAAGCCTTAAGAAGGTATGTTCCCAACCAAAGTGGCCAATATTTTTATTAGCAGTGTATATGGTCTTTTTTTGTAGAATCTGTACTCTAGAAGCCAGATCATCAATAATCTATTCACTGGAGTCCAGATTCCAAATTTCCCTGGTATGATCTTACCCACTGCCAAAGGCATTTGGAATGAAAACAGAAATAGGTATAACAAAATGCATGTCAAATAGTGATTCAAATCGTCAACCTATTAAATTTTATGATTCACACACATACACCAAGTACAAAATGGGGTCCATAAATAAAAGGATTACACACACACACATACAGTACTATCTTGTTATAGGGTAAATAATAACTATGAAATGAGTCTAAGAAGGGGTACAAGGCTTGAGGACTGGAACTACAATAATTAAAGTTAAAAAAAAAACACATGGAGTATTGGTTGGTTGAATAAGCAGTTGAAGCATCTATATTCCTTAAAAGCATTAATTCAGACTTGAGTTGGATTTTAAAGAATAGTTGGGCTGTGGGGAAAGTGAATGGCAATGTGGCCATTGCAGTGCCCAGCTCAGGGTCCAACAACAGCAAGCAGTGCCCAGGCTCAGAGTCTTGTGGGATAACATTGATAGGTAAGGCGGGGCCAGTCATGGAAGAGGTGTGAATGAAACAATGAAAATGTAGGACTGCAATAGAGCTATTATAGGATTTTAGTGTGGGAGTCACAGAAAAAAAGTGAGTATTTTCAGATGATTACCGTGGCAGTAATTTGCAGGATTGGCTTGGGGGACAGACTCAGTGTGGGAGACAGAAGGCAGTAAAAGAGGAAGGGTCTTGAAAGTGATGTGCAATATCTTTATCATGTTATTTTTTCAGATAGAATAAAGCTTTCTGAAGAAGATAGACTGCAAACATTCAGAAAGGTTTCCAACTGACTGTGAAGAATTATAAAGTACTGTTGGGTAAGTCAGAGAGCTCTGTGAAGTTTAAATTAAGTGCCTTGTCTGGATTAATCAGAGACCACCTCCTCACTTTCCAATAGGACATCCTTGGCTGTGGGAGGATGCAGAGGAAGAGAGGCAATGACAACTGACTAGTATAGTCCTATTTGACTTGTTGAATGGAATAAGGTAGATAATTAAGTAAAATGAAGGCATGTAGGATGACAGATAACGAGTACAACATTCAGCTAATAACTTAGGAGGAAAGTACATTAGGCACTTCACAGCTGTTGCTGCTCTTCCTTTCTTCTTCTTGGCAGGTAGCTTGGAATTGGGAGGAGGGAAGGTTGCATGGAATACATTACCCTGGTAATAACTCCAAACCACATAAAGCCTCTTCAAAGAGAATTATTTATCGAATTAAAAACAAAAGTTCAGTTTTATTCTGTTTTTGTTTTTGGTTTTTTTCTTTAGTGCAAGGTAAGGAGTTACTGCTTCTCTGTTCCTCACCTCTTCTCCCACTCCATCTCCACTACTGGGGTCTGGCTCATAGCTTTCTTTCTATTACACACAACCTACCCAATAGAAGCATTCAACTTTAGAACTGTAAGGTGTTTTCGGGGCACCTGGGTGTCTCAGCTGTTAAGCGTCTGCCTTTGGCTCAGGTCCTGGGGTTGAGCCTCACATTAGGGTCCCTGCTCAGTGGGAAGCCTACTTCTCCCTTTCCCACTGCACCTGTGTTCCCTCTCTGACTGTCTCTCTCTTCTGGCAAATAAATAAAATCTTAAAAACAAAACAAAACAGAGAGACCTGTAAGGTATTTAAAGTAAGCAGAAGAGATCAAGGGCACTCCTATTTTCCATCTCACCCACCTAGGTTTACAAATACTTAAAACCAGAGTCATAAGTATTTGTCATCAACATGGTGCTTAGCATTCTGCCTTGTATTATGCTATTTTTTCACTTGTTTTCCTGTCCCTTTAAGATTTTACTTATTTGACAGAGAAATAGTGATAGAGGGAACAAAAGCAGGGGGAGTAAGAGAGGAAGAAGCACACCTCCCTCTGAGCAGGGGGCCCGATGTAGGGCTCGATCCCACAACCTTAGGATCCCAACCCAAGCCCAAGGCAGGCACTTATAGACTGAGCCACCCAGGTGCCCCTAGTCTTCCCATCCTCAGCAAATTCTGAGTTATTTGACAGAGGGATTTATTGTTAACTCTTCCTGTATCTTCTACTTCTACCCCATCCAGCTAAGGAATGAACTGCTTGAAAACAGAAATGGCCTTTTTTTTTTTTTTTTTTAATACAGACAGAGAGATCACAAGTAGGCAGAGAGGCAGGGGGGGGGGGGGGTAGGGGGAGCAGGCTCCCTGATGAGCAGAGAGCCCGATGTGGGGCTGGATTCCAAGACTCTGAGATCATGACCTGAGCCCACGGCAGAGGCTTAACCCACTGAGCCACCCAAGTGCCCCCAGAAATGGCCTCTTAAGTACTTCTCTTGCATCAAATACAGTGCTGGTTAATAAGTAGGTCATGACAAAGATCATGTGGTAAAACAAATTTCGGGTAAAATGAAAATAAGTAGGTTTAATTAACATTTTATAGATATTTTTATTCTATGAGAACAATGAGTAAGAAAACATATTAGTGTTGTTAAAAAAACAAAATTCAACTGAGTAAATCTGAAGATCTAATTGAATTCATTCAATGATTCATGAATTGGGCAGCAACCTATCTAGCATATAAAAAGAAACTCCAGAGCTACCGGAAGGAAAGGTTTTCAAAGGCAGAGAAGAGGTGATAAGGAAGACATAAATGGGGGGGTGAGGTGGGGAAAGATTATTTCAGGAAAGGTCACCTTCCTGTGGAGGACAAAATAGTCTGTTAGGTGGATTACCTCACTGGTGCTGATCAGGAAATTTCAGATGGACTGGTTAAGATTATACTCCTGGGGGAGAATGAAACTGCAATCAGGTTAAATATTAAGTTTCAGTTTGGTAGTGTGGGCTCAGCACAGGTGATTCCATTTGGGGCCTGCTGTCTCTCTCTCTCTCTTTTTAAAGATTTTATTTGTTTGTCAGAGAGAGAGAAAGAGAGAACGCGCATGAGTGAGCACAAGCAGGCAGAGGGAGAGGGAGCAGGAGACTCCCCATTGAGTAGGGAGCCCAATGCAGGGTCTCAAGACCTGAACTGAAGGCAGATGCTTAACAGACTGAACCACCCAGGGACCCTACTTTGTCTCTTTTATGTCTGATTATTTCTGTTTACTTAAGTTAGTAGTTACATTAATTACAGGTCAACCAAGCCTCTGGTCCGTCTAAGTGCTTTATATAATATATAATAGTGTCCTGAGAAAATAACAATTTCTCCTGATAAATAAAAGTTACTGATTAATACAAATTTCAAACACTCTCTGTAAGGCCTTAGGATATGTAGCAAGCAAGGGAATACAGAGCAGTAAGAATTAGATCCTTCCGGGTGCCTGCGTGGCTCAATTGGTTAATCCTTAGTCATCTGCCCTTGGCTCAGGTCCTGATCCCAGAGTTCTGTGCTTCATGCTTGGTGGGGGTCTGCTTCTCCCTCTCCCACTGCTCCTTCCCCTACTCGTGCTTGTGCACTCTCGCTCCCGCTCCCGCATTTGCTTGCATGCTGTCTCTTTCTCTCTTTCAAATAAATAACATCTTAAAAAGAATTAAACTCTGCCATCAAAAAACTTACCATCCAAAACCAAACAAAGCCCAGAGATAGTAAAACAAAGGAAATAGTAAACATCAATATGGTTACAGACGTATAGATGAAAGGAACAGAATAGAAAACCCAGCAATAATCCTACACTTAGATGTTCAATTAGTCTATGACAAAGGCGGCAAGAATATACAATGGGGAAAAACAGTCTCTTCAATAAATGGTATCAGGAAAACTGTACAGCTACATGCAAAAGAATGAAACTGGACCACTTACACAAAAATACACTAAAATGGATTAATGACATAAATGTGAGACCTGGAAACTTAAAACTCCTGGAAGAAAATATACGCAGTAATCTCTTTGACATCAGTTTGAGCAAGGTATTTATGGATAATGTCTCTTCAGACAAGGGAAACAAAAGCAAAAATAAACTATTGGCAGTATACCAAAATAAAAAAACTTTTGCACAGCATAGGAAACCATCAACAAAAGGAAAAGCAATGAATGGGAGGAGATATTTGCAAAACATATATCCAATAAGAAGTTAACATTCAAAATATATAAAGAACTTACACAACAGCATGCCTTGCTGGCTCAGGCAGTAGAGCATGTGATCTCAGGGTTATGAGTTCAAACCCTTATTGCTCAAGGAGCACACTTAATTAAAAAAAAAAAAAAAAAACAGAGGCACCTGGGTGGCTCCGTCAGTTAAGCGCCTGCCTTCAGCTCAGGTCACGATCCCAGGGTCCTGGGATCAAGTCCCACATTTGGCTTCCTGCTCAGCAGAGTCTGCTACTCCCTTTCCCTCTGTCCCTCCATCCACTCATGCTCTCTGTCTCTCTCTCAAATAAATAAAATCTTAAGGAAAAAAAACCCCCAGGAAACAAAAAACACTTAAACAGCTCAACACTAAATAACCAAATAATACAATTAAAAATGGGCAGAGTGGGGGCGCCTGCCTTTGGCTCTGGTCATGATCCCAGGATCCTGGGATCAAGCCCCGCATCATCGGGCTCCCTGCTCCACAGGAGGCCCGCTTCTCCCTCTCCCACTCCCTCTGCTGTGTTCCCTCTCTCGCTATGTCTCTCTCTGCCAAATATATAAATAAAATCTTTTAAAAAAATGGGCAGAGGATCTAAATAGATATTTTCCCAAAGACATACAGATGCCCAACATCACTAACTATCAGGGAATAGCAAATGAAAAGCACAATGAGATATCACTTCACACCTGTCAGAATGACTAAAATCAAAAACACAAGAAATAAGAAATGTTGCTGGAAATGCGGAGAAAAAAGAACCCTTGTGGCCTGATGGGGGAAATGTAAATTTGGGGAGGGAAGGGAATGTAAATTTGGGGGGCAATCACTGTGGAAAAGAGAATGGGTATACCTTAAAAAATTAAAAATAGAAATACCATAGGATCCAGTGATTCCATCACTGGCTATTTACTCAGAGAAAACAAAAACACTAATGAGAAAAATATATACACCTCTGTATTTATTACAGCATTATTTATAATGGCCAAGATATGGAAGCAACGTAACTGTTCATCAACAGATAAATGGATAAAGATGATATAATCTTTATATACACACAATGGAATATTTCTAAGCCATTAAAAAGAAGGAGATCTTGCCTTGTACAACAGACATGGGCCTAGAGGGTATTATACTAAGTGAAATACATCAGACAGAGAAGGCAAATAGCCATATAATTTCACTTATATGTGGAATCTAAAAAATAAAACAAAAAAACAGACTCATAAATACAGAGAACTGGTGGTTGCCAGAGGGGGAGAGAATGGGTAGGACAGGGGCAAAAGGGAGAAAGGAATTAAGAGGTACAGACTTCCAGCTGTAAAAGACATAAGCCACAGATCTGAAAAGCATAGCATAGTGAATATAGCCTATTATATTATAACAACATTGTATGGTAATTACACTTATCGTAGGTGGTGAGCATAGCATAATGTACAGAAGTGTCGAATCACTAGGTTATACACCTGAAACTAATATAAAATTGTTGACTATACTTAAATAAACATTGTTTTATAAAAACCTTACCAACCAGGAAGAGAGATGAATGAAAAATTAACTATAGAGCTGTGAGGTTCCAATGCAATGCGGCAATTGAGCCGAGGCATTAATAACTTGGGAGGAAGATTACTTGCTCAATGTTGAAAATTTGGAAAATACAGAAAAGCATAAGCAAAAAAACAAAAACAAAACAAAACAAAACAAAACCCCACACCTAAAGAAAACAAAAAGCACCTGTAATTCTCCTGCAAAGAGAGAACCACTATTAATATTTTGTTATTTTCACAAGCTTTTGTTTTTGCTTTTCAAGTTAGCTTAAAAGCAATACATACACATGGAAAAAAAATAATAAATTATAGCCGTATAAACAGGCATACCACTTAGAAAGGTAAAAGATCCGCTCCCCAGAAGTATGTTGAAATAAATTTCTAGACCAAGATGGAATCCCTCCTGCCATGTATCACGTCGGAAAACCAAACTTTGGCCTTTAAATTCTTCTTACCCGGAAACAGTATATGCTGTCAGCCAATCCCCAAAAGCCACGTCAGCGCTGGGCTCCAAACTTATTTCCTTGTTCCTTCACCTTTCTAAATAAGGTCAGATGTGCAACTCCAGCTTTGAGTTGCTGCGTCTACTGCTATGTAAAAGTCACTGCTGCCCAAACACCCTCTAGTAGAGGGCTCCGTTGCTTCTGAGGCCCTGTATTCTCCCAGTCCGTGATTTTTTTCCCTCAAAGGAAGGACATCAAGCTAGTTACGAAATTGTTTGTTTTGTCATTTGACAGGTAATAACTTCGTTGTGAATCTATCTGCAGTTAAAACTGCATTCATATGTATGTTTACCCCTTAAAATGGTTACAGATGTAATCACATTATTAGGTGTCCTGCATCTTCCTTTTCGTTAACCGCACAAAGGAATCTCTCTCCTTAGAAGAGCTGGACCTATTACTGCGTTCAGGGCTGCTACAACACAAGCGTAGGGACTGGGCAGGCGGTGACCCCAGCCGGCAGATGGTAGGCCATTTTGGGCGGCGGGGAGAGACAGGTAAGCCAATTTGGTTGGTATGTAGGGTATCAGCAGGATGACTCAATGCCAGAGGGTGGACATAGTATTCCAAGCCAGCATTTGAGACTCCCTTTACTTTTTGTACTTGAAAAGGAAAAGGAAGTCAGCAGATTTGGGTGAGGAACGGATTGTCTGAAGAAGAGCTTGAGAGGCTGACTGACGAAGGGAGCTGTCCAGGAGGGAGCTGACATTTGAGTCTGGAAGGGACCTAGGTCGGAGAAACTAGGGTTATTCAGTTTTCTGCAGCCTGGTCTTCACTGTTCCCTCCCCTCTCTAAGAGAAGTCCTTTCTTTCGCTACGTCCCGCGGAGGAACCTTTTTCCTAGGCCCAAGGGTAGGGCAGGTCCTCGGACCCCGCTACCTAACAAAATCCCTCAGTCCTTCCCCGCCCCCGCGCCGCGGGAATTCTGAGATCTGGGCGGGCCTTCTGCTAGGCGATCTAAGGAGCAGGGATAGGAGAATATAGCCGCCAATCAGACCATCCGGATACCCGGATGTGCAGCGGTGCGCGATACAAAGGCGAGTTACCACCCAGCACTTCGTCAGGTACAGTGACCAATAAGCACTTCTCGGGTGATAAATGACAAGAAAAGTAGCCATTTACAAACTGGTTTCTGTCGCGCATGTGGAAATTCTCTTACTTAGTCTAACCCACTACTGATTGTGATTGGGTAGAATTGTGAAGGGCGGTAGAACTGTCTAATTAGAAGCGGGAGCGAGAAAAGTCGCAGCCAATAGCACGAGTCTAGGGAGCGGGGCGGGGTCTAGGCCTTCGCCCCGGCGGCGGAGGAGACGCGGGGGCCATTTTGTGAAGAGACGAAGACTGAGCGGTGCGGCTTGGTCGTCGACCTCGAGCAGCAGTTGGCTTTTCCACGTAGAACCCGGGAGTAGGAGATTCAGAATCGAATCTCTTCTCCCTTCCCCCTCCTGGTAAGTGGAGGGGGCAGAAGCAGGGCAGGCGCTGGGTTCCTCGACGAGCGCGAGGGGGTGTGGGAGAGAAGACGAGGGAACCCTACCCTCGGTAGAGTAACCAGGCCTCCATTTATTCTCTTTGCGTTGGGGCGTTAGGTTTTATGCCGGAGAGAGTTTTATAGGCCTCAGCCCTTGCGCAGATTTAACCTAGTGTCCTCTAGGCCACAATCGGAAGGGAAAATGTCCTTTTCCTATTTCGCCCTTTTTCTGTGTTAACGGCTGCTTTCCTTTCATTTTCCAAGACCATGAGGACTCCGAGAGAGAGATGAAAGGCAAGATCGAGATGCTCATTAATACAGTTGGAAGTTCACGTAGCGTTGATGCCTCCTGTTAAATTTAAAAATTGGGCGGGGGATGGGTAAGGGTTACTAAGTAGATAATTGCACCGCGAGCTTCTAAGTTTCGGAGCTTACCGCAGGGCATAAGAGTAGTAAATATAAAAATAGATTTAATGTTTTACTGATTACTTTTTATTTTACACCTCTTTGAGCAACGGCGGACCTCGAAGTAGTTATTTCCAGTTCTGTTTTTAAAAATACATTGTACTCTCATTTACATATTAACAGTAATAATTAAAGCTGGCTTACTTTTTATCTGCAGGTTACAAATCACTTGAAATATATAAGTTAGTGGAACTTTGCTTGAGGTAGGTACTATTATCTTTCTCAGGAACTGAGAGGTACAAGAGTGTCGGTTGCCAGGGTCATAATAAATCAGTAGCGGAAGTGCTAAGGAATTTGACTCTACCACGTTAGTCAAGTGGTTTACGTAGTTGTTGGAAGAGTAGGTAATATGGATTGGAATAGTAGGTACTGTATTTGAATCTTTGCAAGAACCTAATTATGGCAGTCACTAGTGAAAACTGGAAATTTCCCAAACTGCACTTGGGAAAAATTTAATTACGAGATTGGCAGTTATTTATTTAACATTCTGATAAAAACTTGAAGCTTGACTTTTATGATATTCTGGCATTGATTTTGTAAAATATCTGTTTAAAAGGTATGTAGTTAACGCATATTTTTTATTAAGAAGGTATTGTGCCCGCTATTTGCTAAGTCCTGAAGCTTATGAAAAATGTTAAGTTCATAAAAATTACATAGGTGTTTCTAAGTATCACATTGACTTATCCAAGAAATCGCTTTTTTTTTTTTTTTTAATACTTGGGGAAGGGGAAGATTTCTTTTTGATAGTGTGTTCTCTCCCAAAAACTGTTAGCAAAGTTTAGACTAATACTGCAGGATAAATTCATCCCTTAGGAAACCGATAGAAGGTAAGAGGACTTTTATACGGAATAGGTAATGGCTAATGTAATAGGGATTAAAAGGTTTGCTTTTCAGAAAAAATATAAACACGTATATTACATGGGCTTAAAACTAAAGTTTATCACTACAGAACTGTTAGAAATGCGATGAGGGCAGTGATTAGTTAAGATTTAAGTCATAAACATAATAAAAATATTGTTAGCAAATAAAGAGGAATGTAAGAAATAATTATTTAATAACAATTGGTAAAAATTGAAATTAATTGAAGGGCACTGTTCTTGCCTTGACCTGTGAGAAATACGGGTTTCTTGGGAACAACATGTACCAAGGAAACAGCTCCTTTGAGTTATTATCCATCTGGAAAGATTTGGCCTCAGAATTAAGGTCTGAAACAGTTTTAGAGGTGTTTTCAGATAGGTCTTAATAGCATTTTCATGTCGATAAAGAAGGTTTTAAGAAGGATGACTAGATTGCAGGCCTTCTGACCTTTTTGTGTTTCCAATGCTGGTTGCGCTGGAATGTTTGGTGTTGGCTGCTATTCCTTCTGTAGAGAATTTAAACATTCCTTAAATTTGTGATTAGGGTTTTAGTAGGTTTCAGCATGCAGTTTTGTTTTGGATGGAATTGCTGTAAGAACAAACAAGGAATGAATCCAGAATAGTTAATCTAATAATAAAGATTATATTAAGTAGTCATTATCTAAGATGTTAACTTGGGAGTGACAGTTGAAGCTTGGCCTAAAAGTTCAGAAAATTTATCCCCATCTTCCTCGTCCTCGTTATTGTATTAGGTAAATCAGCCAAACGTTATGGATTTCAGTTATACTTAAAAGGAGGCTTAGACATCTTACCTGTTTTCTTATTTCTACTCAAGTCATTTGTTGTCAGAAGGCTGGAAAGTGTACAGAAAGTTTTATTAAAAGCAGTTTTTATATATTAATGATTGTATTTTATCTTACTTAGTCTTGAAGTAGCTGTGATTGTCATGGAGAACATCATTTGCTCATGCTTAATATGTATATTCAGATTTGGCTCAGGGAAGATGGTGGTTTTTACATGTTAGATTTTACAGGATTGACAAGTGAGAACCAGCACAATTTGATGTAGCATAACTGCAAGTGTCATCAGATACTAGGAAGTTGGGGCTTAAAAATGGGAAAAAGGATTACTATAGGGTTTTTTAATTCTCTTGGTGCATTTACTGTAAGTCAGAATGTTCTTGGATTTACTTTATACCACTCTTAGCTATGGGATAGAGGCTCCCCATTAACCTCTCATAGTGGTTCTTAAATGTGAACCAACAGTAGCATTGGTAAGGGGAATGAATAGTTAAAATAGATTGCTGGGCCGCACCACCAGAGTTTTTAATTAAGTCTGGTGTGGGCCTCGGAAATTTGCATTTCTAATAAGTGCCACTTGGTGCTGGTTGGCAACCCTTGCTTCAAGAATAGTGCTTTAGAAGAAGGGATCCAAACCTCCCAGAGGTTTGATGGAGTATAATTTAGGTATACTGTTAATTGCAAAGCATTTTAATTAGGCACCAAAATTGTTCAGTCTTTTTTTATGAGTTGGTAGCTCATCAGTTTAACTTTTTAGAAGACCTCATGACTTTCAGAAACAAATGCTTCTTTTCATATTAACTTCTTGGTGAGCGTTTGTCTTGTGATGTATGTGCAGAGGATTTATTTGTAGATGAGCCACAGAAGTTACTTAATACACCCTGAAGATTATGAGTATCGGGTTCAAGCGTGACTTAAGTAAGAAAATTGAAATTTCACCATAACTGGATATCACAAACACTGCTGTAGAGATAATATTCAACTATGTATATTTTCTACAACTTTTATTTTGTGCACTTTTTTTTTTTTTTTTTAAGATTTTATTTGTCAGAGAGAGAGAGAGAGAGCGCGAGAGCAAGCACAGGCAGACAGAGAGGCAAGCAGAGGCAGGGAGAAGCAGACTTCCTGCCGAGCAAGGAGCCCGATGTGGGACTCCATCCCAGGAGTCATGACCCGAGCCGAAGGCAGCCCGCTTAACCAACTGAGCCACCCAGGCGTCCCTTGTACACTTTTTTAAAAGATTTTATTTTTTAAAAGATTTTTATTTGATGGAGAGAGACACGGCAAGAGAGGCAGCACAAGCAGGGAGAGTGGGAGAGGGAGAAGCAGTCTTCGCACAGCGCAGGGAGCCTGAATGCCAGGCTCTATCCCAGGACCCTGGGATCATGATCTGAGCCAAAGGCAGATGCTTAACAACTGAGCCACCCAGGCGCCCCAAAGATTGTATTTTTAAGAAGTCCCTATGCCCACTGTGGGCCTCAAACCCACAACCCCAAGATAAAGAGTCCCACACTCCACTAACTGAGCCATCCAGGTACCTGTATAGTTTGTACATTTTAAGATTTTGTTTATTTGTTAGAGCGAGCACAGGCAGACAAAGTGGCAGGCAGAGGCAGAGGGAGAAGCAGGCTCCCTGCCAAGCAAGGGGCCCGATGTGGGACTCTATCCTAGGACGCTGGGATCATGACGTGAGCCAAAGGCAGCCGCTTAACCAACTGAGCCACCCAGGCGTCCCTAGTTTGTACATTTTAATACATCAATCCAAATGTAAAACTAATTTACAGGTTACACCTAACCTGGTCTGGTACTTGGAAAAAATTTATAATTAAAATCTTAAGAGGTTTAGTACTTGTTCTGTTGATATAGTCATTTCACACATAATTGACTCAAGGAACACTTTTTAATTTTAGTTTTTTGAAGGATTTTTGTTTTGTTTTGTAAGAGGGATAAGGGCAGAGGGAGTGGGAGAGAATCTTAAGCAGGCTTCAGCCAACGTAGGGCTTGATCTCATCATGACCTGAGCTGAAATCAAGAGTCAGATGCCTAACCGACTGAGCTACCCAGGCGCCCCTGACCTCCCACCCCCCTTTTTTGAAGTAAGCTCTACACCTAATGTGGGGCTTGAACTCATGGCTCTGAGATCAAGAGTCACATGTTCTACCAGCTGAGCCAGCCAGGTCCCCCTAGTTACTGACATTTGTAAAGGAGATTAAAACCATTTGGCTGAATATTGAAATGTGAGGGTGGTGATTTCCTTATCTTCTCAAAAAAATCTACAGTCTAATTGCAAATCTTTTAGCTGATGAAACCACCAGTCTGTTGTGCATGTTATTTTTTAGTGTGGTGTTGTGTGATATTCTTAAGAGTTCATATCTTGAAATTAGCTACATATACTAGCTTATAAACAGACCACAGAAACAAATTCATTAAGGACCATAATTTTCACTTGCTTTGTGACATTAAATATTTAGTAACTCTAGTCCTCTTTTCTCCTTCATTTGGTTTTTCATTCTGTCACTGGAATGATGAGCTCCTTATTAAATTTTATGATGTGCTCCTTATTTAAACATCTTTCCCTATAGAACCTATCAGGTCTTGTTTTGATGATACACAGATTTTGAGAATAGATGTCATCTCTAGTATGTATCTTCATGATAGACAATTCCCCTTCATAATCTTGATACATTTGCTCACTTCTTCATCCCTGTTGGCCTGGTTTTTCTATAATTTCTTTGTCCAAGCTGCTGATTATCAAGATGAATGTTCGTATATTTTTGTTTTTAAGACCCTTGTGGGAATATAGGCATATATTTAGTAAATTTTTGTCACCTAATGATAATTGAATTGTGAAGACAGTCACTGGTAGAGGTGATGATTCTATAGAGGCTCTCCCTTCCCAGTGTAATGTTAATGCTTTACCAAAATGTGTTACATGCAATGGACAGATGTTTCTGTCTTGGGGGTTTAGGGCACAACATTTCTGAGGAACTCTGACTCAATCTGTCCCTTCTCCTTTCACAGGGCAGCAAGGCGAACCCCATCCCTACTCACTGGAGCTCAGCTTTGATTTTTAACCTCCCTTCCCCACCCTTCCAGAACACACACATTCCCATTCCAAAACTGATTTTATAAAGACATTTTAAACATAATGATGCAACTTGGTGTGCACTACTGCAAATTTACAGGTGTTTTTTTTTTAATTGTTTCCAAAACGGGACTTGGATTTAAGATGTAATTTTTAAAGTTTCTATTTCTATTTTTTCTGCAGCAGTTGGGTTAGAGGAGGAGGAGCCTTTTAGCCTCTCATAAACTGACCTCTCTACTTCCTCGTGTATTTTTAAGATTGATTGATGATGTGGAAAGGGCTTTGCTTGTCTGCTACTGAGAACTTTACCCTTGCGGTTTTTGTGGAAACTGCTTTTGGAAAAAAGAAAAGAAATGAACTTTACTGACTTGACATTTTTGCACCTCCCGTTTTTCTAATCTGGGCTATTTTTATTTTTGTTTTTTTACAGTGAGATTTTTTTGATCTTCAGCTACAGTAAGTTATTCCAATTTTTTTTTTACATTTTTCCTGACTTTCCGCTGATTTCCTTTTTATTGTTGTTACTAGTTACTATTATTATTATTATTATACTTAATGATGGTGATGATGATGATGATAATGACACTGATGATTTTTAACCGGATTAAAATCGAGTTTTTCTGAATGTTCATAAGAATATCTCCGGCCTCCTGATTGACTTTGGAGTTTTGCATCTTGGGAGAGAAAGTGAAGGCATTAGCATTTTTAAGTGGATTGATCACATAAACCTTTTCTCTCCCAACCCCACCCTTGCCCTCATCCCTTCCCCCAGGCTCGAAAGAATTTTACTGGCTGTTAAGTCTGTGACCTTATTTTTCCTGATCTTTAACTTAACTGTTTTAGAGCATTTCTGGACGTCTGTATTTTTAATTTTTTATTTTTGTTTTTTTTATTTTTAATCTTTCATTTGTTAAATTTTTAAATTGTGCTGCAATAAAATGTGTGTGGTACTACTTAACACCTATGATGGTGATGGCATTTTCCCAGAAAGCCATTTTCCTCCTGTTACCCTTGAAATCCCATCCTGCTTTTCCTGTACACTACTACCCCTCACAAACCACAAGCTGCAGCAACATGGATGCCCAGCCTGGAACAGCAGCAGCCAGGATGACCTGGAGCCAGGGGGGCCTTCGGAACAGATGCACACCCTTCCCGGGTGATGGTAAGAGGTGTGAGGTCCACTTGGTTTCATTGCAGAGACTAGGAAATACACTCATTTAAGTCTAGTTGATAGGTGTAGGTGATAGCTTCTGGAAATGTTTGGGTTAAGATTTTTGCATTATCAAGAGATGTTCCCCAAGGGATGCCAGCTCAGTTTTTTAAAAGCTAATGGAATTATGAGGTTGTAACTAACTTGGGCTGACAATTTTTGATAATTAGAAAGAGGAGCTGAAGTTTACATATACTTCAGAATGAAAATGGTTTGTCTTAAATAGCAACAAGACAAGGACGCCTTAGGTGGGTTTATTCTTAGATTGTTGCAAATTAGTAAAAATTTTCTATTCAGAATAACCTTCCTTGGGTTTGTGAATAGTTTTTGGATTATATTCCATTTAGGCTTTAATATTATTACTGAAATTTAACATGAATCAAACCACAAGAAATGTGCTGTAATACTAAAATGCTATCTTCCTGGGAGGATTTTTGTTTTGCTTTGTTCTAAGGATAGGTAGATCTTTAATCTCAAAAAGCAGCGAAACTTTTTTTTAATCTGTATCCAAATCAGGAAAGATGCAGAGTTGATGTCTTTTTCAGTGAAAACTTGTGGCCCAGCAAATGTTGGGGAATGTGTTCTCAAGAGTAATGGGAAAGAATGAGGACCTAAAGAATTTAGAATTTAGCAACCTGTAGTATTTTATTTTAAAGATTCAATCATCCATTTTAGAGGGCCGGGGATAAAGGGGGAGAGTCCCAAGCGGACTCCGCACTTGAGTGCAGGTCTTGCAAGCATAACCTGAGCTGAAACCAAGAGTTGAATGCCTAGCCGACTGCCACTCACACATCCCACAACCTCTAGTATTGTGGTAACTCACTATAGAGTTGCTCTAGTAGATTTCGAGCTAAGGGAAAAAGTAAAATCTTTAAAGGTATATTCAATGCTGTGTATTACTAGGATTAATCACATATTTCTGTCTTTCTTGTACTAACAAAATAAAATCTAGTTAAGGTGAACACTGAAGGCATCCTCAAAAGAAAATAGAATGGGAGAAAGTGATATAGAATGTTCTAAGGTTATCTGGGAGAGGAATGGAAAATTTCTTTTATAGTTCCAAGTATTATTGATGTCCTCTGTTAAATGAAAGCTATTTTTCCTGTTACTCTTACGTCATTGTGTGGCTCCTGTTCACTGTCAGTCCCTCGTTAATCCTACAAATTCTTGTGGGTCATGTTCTGTTTTGGGGAGATACAAAAGGTATGGTAGTTTTTCAGGGACTTCGAACGTTGTGAGGGAGACCGATGAATAAGACAATGTCATGGTGTGATTAGAGGTAAACAGAACTTACAGAAGCATGTAAAAATGACTACCTGAATGACTCTTAAAAGGCAGGAAATGCTTCTAAGGGAAAGGGAACTGAACTGAACCTTAGAATTAAGACCAGATTATAAAAATTTTAATGCCACGCTAAGGAGGTTGTTATTTTATCCACAAACTGTTGGTGAGCTATTGAAAGGTTCTAAACCAAGGGAGTGAGATCAGTTTTTCATTTTGGAAATGTCATTCTGTTGGTGTGGAAATGGAGAATAAGATTGGAGGTAGGTGATAAGGAACATAGTAAAATACACAGAAAAATGAGCTGGCCTGGTCAAAAGCAGTGGTATTGGAACTAGGGAGGAGCTGATAAATGTAGGAGGATTTGGTGGTTCCTGTGATAATGAGCAAGGATTTCAGCATGACTCCCAGGATAGATGTTGGGTAAACAAAGGGAGCAGGTTAGGGTAAGAGTAGGAGAAAGCAATTTTTAAAATTGGTTTTTGAGATGCTCCTGGAACATTTAAGTAGAGATTTTATTCATTAGACATCTGAGTGCTTATTCTGAAAATCTTCATTAGGCTGGGGTATCTGGGTGAACAAAACCTATTGCCCCCTTCCTATCGGGTATTACAGATCATTGAGAGGAGAAATAGAGCGACAACGAGCACTGTATAATCTAGAAGGAAAAGAACAGAGTAAGGTTATAGAAGGGGAACCAAATTTAGAATATGGAGGTGGGAGGAGAGTATTGCCAGTGAAACGACCTCGAATTGATGCTGAAATTAAGATCCAGAAGTGGATTATCCTACTTGAAAGCACAGGTAATGTGGGGAAATCTTGGCCTCAGCAAAAATTATTACTGGAGAATAGTCACCAAGGATACATAGAATAAGACACAAGAGTTGGAAAGATAAGCGAAGTGGTTAGCAAGCATGGTGTACTGGTGGTCCTTGTAGGGTCCTTATTTAATATCTAGGTTATTTTGGGAACAAAAGGAATCCTTTGAAGGACATTGGAGAATGCTTGAGATCCTATTTGGAATTTCTTTCTGGCTGTTTAGGGAATGAGGACAAAGTTTAAGGAAGACACTAAATTAAAAGACCTATCTGGGTAGGTCACCCTAGGCCTGGGGATACTTTCCCAGTTGTTTCAAATGAGTTTTGTGTGTATTAATGAGCAGATGTAATTAGTTTGAAGAGGACAGGTTGATCAGACACTAGGATACTGATTACTTCTCTTAACACCCCATTGGGTAGGACATGATATGATCACTTCCCTGTTTGAAGGGAAAAATGAAGTAGACCTTTCCTTTTGGAATAATAATCTGAACACCTTACTGTGTATATGTCCATCATTACATGTTCTTGTAACTTCTTAATCATAACGTTTGTGTATTATCAGTATTATGGAGATGAGAGCACTGAAACACAATTTTAAAAATTTGCTCAAAGTTAGACAAATGGTGACACATGGAGTCAACCCAGGCAGTTACGCCTACAGATTTCAACTCTTAATCTTATTAGATGGACTGTTCTTTACTTGACATAATGAAGTATTTTTGAAAAACAGATCTTCATTTGAGGTACAGTTAGTCCTCCCATGAAAAAAGAAACTGCCTTGGACAACGGCTTTTTTTTTTTTTTTTTAAATTTTTTTTTTTTTTTTATTTACTGGTCAGAGAGAGAGAGAGAGCACAAGCAGGCAGAGGCAGAGAGAGAAGCAGGCTCCCCGATGAGCAAGGAGCCAAATGCGGGGCTCCATTTCAAGACCCTGGGATCATGACCTCAGCCAAAGGCAGCGGCCCAACTGACTGAGTCACCCAGGTGTCCCTGGACTTAAATGACTTAAAGAGTATGCAACTGGGGCGCCTGAGTGGCTCAGTGGGTTAAAGCCTCTGCCTTCAGCTCCAGTCATGATTCTGGCATCCTGGGATCGAGCCCATCAGCCTCTCTGCTCAGCAGGGAGCCTTTTTCCCTCCCTTTCTGTCTGCCTCTGCCTACTTGTTACCTCTGTCTGTCAGATAACAGAGTATGCAACTAAATACCATCATTAAAATATTAAATATTTAGTTTTTTAAAAAATATTTTTATTTTTTATTTGACAGAGATCACAAGTAGGCAGAGGGGGGAGCAGGCTCCCCACTGAGCAGAGAGCCCGATGCGGGGCTCGATCCCAGGATCCCCGGGTCATGACCCACTAAGCCACCCAGGTGCCCCTATTTAGTTCTTTTTTAAAATTTATTTTTAAAACTTTAAAAATATTTTATTATTTATTTGACAGAGGTCACAAGTAGACAGAGAGGCAGGCAGAGACAGAGGAGGAAGCAGGCTCCCCACTGAGCAGAGAGCCTGATGTGGGGCTTGATCCCAGGACCCTGAGATTATGACCTGAGCTGAAGGCAGAGGCTTAACCCACTGAGCCACCCAGGCGCCCCTAGTTCTTAATCACTTTAAATGAAAATGAGGGAGAGTCCAAAGTAGTAAATTAGATGCAGTGTTGTGGTATAATTTTATAAAATGCTTGGATTTGATCATACTTCGGGGAAGTAAACACATTTTAAAAGTGAGTTTTAGTTGAAGAAATAACTATTTGTGGTTTAAAAAAAAAATAACACATCCCAGAGTGGTGTATGGCCACACCTAGCAGTCTTATTTCTCAGTCCTCTTCACAGTCGACCAGTTGGTGTGATTTAACCAGTTGAGCCACTTTCCTCCTTGAAACGTTTTTTATATAGTTTTTAGGTTTTTGTTCTGTTTCTGGCTTATTCTTCCACTCTGTTGGAGTACTCTGTGTTGTCTTCCGGTTTCTCCTTTTTACTCAAACTCCATGTGTTACTTCATTCAGTCAGATGATTTTCTATACCATCTAAGCTAATGATTCCCTTGCTTGCATCACCAGATTTACTTTGAATGACATGCTAGTCTGTCTAGTTACCTAGCTGACTGCCCCCCCTGAATGTGAACTATATTAATTTAAAAGTCCCAGACAGGGCTCCTGCTGTTCTTGCAAACCAGTGTTGCCAGCTGCAGTTAATGAAACTCCAGTTTTTATGTCCTGTATTCAGACTTCGGTTAGCCATCCTTGTCTTTTTTTCTCCTAGACCTCACCTTCAGACTTGGTGGGAGTATCCTGAGTACAAATATTGATCACACTGCCATGGCTTGGTCCAGTTTCAAGCTGTAATTGCCTCTTGTGCATTATTGGGATAGGTTTAGGTTTCTTTTACCCCTTCCCACCAGTGTGTGGTAGCTAGATTGGTCCTGCTCAAATGTAATGTTGGGAAAATATACTGCCTAAAGGATTTGCCACCTGAAACTCAGTAGCTCCCTATTTTCAGTGTTAAAATTCACTGTGATAGAGGTGCCTGGGTGGCTCAGTTGGTTAAAGCCTCTGCCTTCTGGCTCAGGTCATGATCCTAGGGTCCTGAGATGGGCTCTCTGCTAAGCGGGGAGCTTGCTTCTTCCTCTCTGCCTTCTTGTGATCTGTCAAATACATAAATAAAATCTTTTTTAAAAATTCACTGTGATTTAAAAAAAATATCCTACGTGGTCTGTTGTGCTCCTCCTCCCTTACTAGTTGTATACTTACATATTCTGCTATTCTGCTCTATCACATTGCCTCCTTACTGAGTCTTGAATGCTAGATGGTCCTGTCTCAGAGCCTTGGAATTTTCTTCCCCAAGACATTCCTAAGTTTAGGTTTCTCATTTCATTTAGGTTCTTAACTCAAAGGTCATGACCTCACTGATGTTTTCCAAACTCACTTAGACCTTCAAGCTTCCGCATCCCCACTGGGTGCTCTGGCACTTTTCTCCATCACACATAGAAGTTTGTCATCTGTGTAATGGTATAGGGAAATATTTTGAAAGATACAGGTAAAACAATATTGTTAGGGTTGGAGGGAAACTTGGTGTGTGCGTGAAGAGTAACATAATGAGCAACATAATTTGGTTTTCATTTAAAAGACAAAATCACATAGATAATGCTTTAACTCTTAAAATGCTTCAGCTTTTCTATGACTGGGTGTAAATGGCTATATAGCCTATGTGGTAGGGGTTTAATCAATTTTATAGTTAAGTTGAAAACCGCTTTAAGATAGGTTTGGTTGTAGTGGAAGGAATCGGGTTTTCATTTGAGAGCATAAACTTGTGCTTCCTATGATGGGACTGTAGACAAAATTTGGAAGAACTTTTATCTTTTTAAAAAAATATTTTGTCTTGAGTATGCATGTGTAGGCTTTCTAAAAAGTCATTCACAAGTACAGCACATAACATTCAAGTGGAAAAAATTTTTTTTCTTCATGTGACCATAGCAAAATTAGTAGAAATCTAAACATTTAAATAGCTACATATATTGCATTCTTGTATAATATTTTACTTAAATAGAACTATTTTGGGCCCTAGTGTTCTTCCCATTTTTCCCTTTCATACATAATTGAACAATCTGACAAAATTTTGTAGATACCCTTAATTATTTTTAGATCAGTGTATGCAAAAATTTGTTGCTGTTTTCATTTTATTGTGAAAAAATTCCCAGAGAGAGGAGGATAATCTCCATGAAATTGTCCAGCTTTAATAGTCTTTTGGTAAACTTGTTCCATCTGTACCTGCATCTGCCCTCTCAGCTTTGTTATTTTGAAGCAAATCCTTTATATATTTCATCTGTAGATCTTTCAGTATGTATTTTTGAAAGATAAGGGCTTAGAAATAAAATCATTGTCAAAAAAATATTTAAGACCCTAAAATACTACTGTGGGGGCTGAAAAGGGCATTCCCCAATTGTGTTTCATTTTTGTGGGAGTATTAACAAGGATGATTAACTTTTGCTTACAAGTTGTTTTTTGCTTGGTCCTTTCTGGATTTTGAGAAGTTCCTTTATTGGTCAGAAGTTTTTTTTATTTGAGGGACTCTTGGCATATTTATTCTCATTGGTGATAAAATTGAGGTCAGGGTAGCAAAGGATGAGATTCTTTATGTATATTTTACTGTTAATACTCAGATTTAGGTATAATCCTATGTTCTAGCTGCTTAGATCTGAATGATGGAGAATGTTGTAAATTTAAATTGTGTTTCCTTATTAAAATAACTTCCTTACACAAAATAATTTTCCTCTACTGGTCCAAGATCTTTTATTTACAATTCAGAAATGTAAAAATCTATGGAAAGTTTTTTCATTAGTTTGACACTTAATTTGGTAACAAGCCTGACCTCAGTTGATGTGAGATTGTTTATAGTCTGTTACATTAAATGACTGTGATTATGCATATGATTGGAGAAATGCTAATATATTTTATTTGACAGCTGTGAGCTTCCCCAGATCCTACAGGGGTGTAACACAACAAAAAAGGCATAGTATTATCTTGGTAAATTGTGTGAAAAAATCCTGATTTTCCAAACACATGTCTCCATGATAGACTTTAAAAAACATATTTTGTTGGAACTCAAAGATAATTAAATCTTCTGTCAGTAAGTATTGTTGACCTTTGCTATTCAGAATATGGTCTGCTCCAGCAGCAACAACAGCATCATCATCATCATCATCATCATCATCATCATTTGGAAGCTTCATAGAAATACAGAATTTCAGTGCTCTCTTCTAGAACTGTGCTGGGTACAGTAAAGAGAAACACAGGTCTAGACCACTTGCACTCCTTTTTTACTGCTTACTTGTGACTTAGAAATTTTGATGCTTTGTGGCAAGAGTTTTTGGTGTCGGGAGGGAAAGTTGAGTGTGGCTCCATTTTGTGTAAATTTGAAATAATACAATGTAAAAAACTTTTATGTGTAAGATTTGAATGAATGAACTCCCCAGATTACAAATAAGAGTAAGAATCCACTAATTTCAAACAGGCAGAATGGGTAAATGGTTATACCACTTAAGCTAGTAATTGAAATAAATGCATCTGAAATAGATGTATTTTGAATTACCACAGCCCTTAGGGAAATGATATATCTCGTATAATATGACCACTCTATTTTTGGGGGTAAATGATAGCTGAAGAGAGTAACATTTTAAAAATGTAATTTTGTGGGTCTGTGTAGATAAATTTCTATATACCTTCCACCTAGATTGCCATAGTCATTTTCTTTCATTGTTGTTTGCTAAACCAATTTGAAGGAGATTCTGATTTAAGGCAGACCCCTAAAACTTAAAGCATGAATATCAAGTATACAGGATAGTGTTCTGGCTAGGAGTTTATACAAATTAAACTGTGGATTCTCATTCAGAAAGAATTTTAGTTAATACTAGAAATAGTCCTTATTGTATCTTTTTACTTACTATTTTTTAAAGATTTTATTTATTTGACAGAGATCACAAGGAGGCAGAGCAACAGGCAGAGAGAGGGGGAAGCAGGCTCCCCGCCAAGCAGAGAGCCCAATGTGGGGCTCGATTCCAGGATCCTCAGGTCATGACCTGGGCTGAAGGCAGAGACTTAACACTGAGCTACCCAGGCGCCCTTCTTTTTACTTGATATTTTTATATATTGCAAATGTTCTTGATGTTTTAGTTCCCAGTTGGGATTTATTGACCTTTCTGAAGTAATTTTGAAATGTTGATCTTAATTCTTCCCCTGTAAAAAGGGGAAAGAATTTTTTTTAAGATTTTGAAAGAACATGAGCAAGCTAGAAGGGGAACACAAGTGGGAGGAGGGACTGAGGGAGAGTGAGAAGCAAACTCCCTGCTGAGCAGTGTGTGTCTCCCAGGGTTAGGACCTGAGCCTAAGGCAGACCCTTAAATGGCTGAGCCACCCAGGTGCCCCATAAATATTTCTAATGCTTGTTTGATACTTGAAGATTTGGCTTAAAATGTTCCCAAAGTAAGGGGCGCCTGGGTGGCTCAGTTGGTTAAAGCCTCTGCTTTCGGCTCAGGTCATGATCCCAGGGTCCTGGGATCGAGCCCCACATCGGGCTTTCTTCTCCGAGGAGAGGAGAGCCTGCTTTCTCCTCTCTCTCTCCCTGCCTACTTGTGATCTCTGTCTGTCAAAAAAAAAAAAAAAAAAATGTTCCCAAAGTAAATATATGTTTGTCAAGGGGAGTTCTGTATAGAGGCTGCTCTGGTTAAGAATATGATAGGCTGGGGCGCTTGGGTGGCTCAGTGAGTTAAGCCTCTGCCTTCAGCTCAGGTCATGATCTCGGGGTCCTGGGATCGAGCCCCATGTCGGGTTCTCTGCTCGACGGGGATCCTGTTTCCCCCTCTACCTGCCTCTCTGCCTACTTGTGATTGCTCTCTCTGTCAAATAAATAAAATCTTAAAAAAAAAAAATATGATAGGCTTATTTTCAACAACTTGGATGGAAGTAGAGGGTATGTCGAGCGAAATAAGTCAGAAAGACAATTATCCTATAATCTCTCTGATAGGAGAAATTTGAGATAGTGGGGGATTTGGGGGGTAGGGAAGGAAAAAAATGAAACAAGATGGGATGGGGAGGGAGACAAACCATAAGAGACTCTTAATCTCACAAAAAAACGGGGTTGCTGGGGGGCTATAGAGAGGGTGGTTGGGTTATGGACATTGGGGAGGGTATGTGATATGGTGAGTGCTGTGAAGTGTGTAAGCCTGATGATTCACAGACCTGTGCCCCTGGGGCAAATAATACATTATATGTTAATAAAAATAAAATTAAAAAAAATACGATAGGCTTTTAAAATGCTGGATTTTTTTTTTTTTTTAAAGATTTTATTTTTCTTTTTGACAGATTGTGAGAGAACATAAGCAGGGAGAGGGAGTCCAATGTGGTGCAGGGCTGAATCCCAGGACTCTGGGGTCATAACCTGAGCCAGAGGCAGGCACTTAAGCACCCAGGCATCACTCCCCCCCTTTTTAATTTTTATGTAATCTTTGTGTGCAGTTCAGGGCTCTGCCCGACAACCCCCAAGATCAAGAGTCACATGCTCTACCAACCCAGGCAGGCAGCAGCCTCCCTCACTCTGAAGCACACAAAAAACATTTTCCTTTTTTTAAAAAAAAAATATTTATTTGACAGATCACAAGTAGGCAGAGAGGCAGGTGGGGAGGGGGGGGAAGCAGGCTCCCTGCTGAGCAGAGAGCCCAATCAGGGGCTTGATCCAGCACCCTGAGATCATGACCTGAGCCGAAGGCAAAGGCATATTAACCCTCTGAGCCACCCAGGCGCCCCAACAAATAAGTTTTTGTTTTTTTTTTTTTAAGATTTTATTTTATTTATTTGACAGAGATCACAAGCAGGCAGAGAGGCAGGCAGACAGAGGGGGAAGCAGGCTCTCTGCCGAGCAGAGAGCCGGTTGCAGGGCTCAATCCCAGGACCCTGGGACCATGACCTGAGCTGAAGGCAGAGGCTTTAACCCACTGAGCCACCCAGGCACCCCCCAAAAACATTTTTTAATAATGACAGTTGATTATGAAGATTAAGACTAGAGAATTGTCTTGTATTTGTTGGGACTAACAACCCCAAATTTATGAAACAGAATATCCAGTGGAAAATTGGTCTAGAGATGCCCATTTTCTTGATTTTACAGTTATGAATTGCTCTAGGGGAAGGGAAACACTCAACCTTTCCAACTGTATAGGGAGTTACAGAAATCTTTGCTGATTCTAGGCCAAGTGATGTATCAAATCATTAAATCTCAAAGTAGCATTAAGCTTCTTTGCAAAATAAAAATTTATGAAAGCAGTATGGTTGTTGAAGAAAAATTGAGGAAAAAAATACTTAAAAAACGTAAAAATACTACTGCATCCTGAGATAGCTTACACACAATTTAGATAACAGTTGACACTTAAGCAACACGTGTTTGAACTGTATGAGTCCATTTATGTGGGTTTTTAAAGATACAAATACAGTATAGTACTGTAAGTATATTTTCCTTATGATTTTAATATTTATTTTTGTTGTAAAAATGCAGTATATAATCTATAAAATATGTATTAACTGTTACTGGTAAAGTTCTGGTTAACAGTTTCTGGAGAGTCAGGTTACATGTGGGTTTATTTTTGATGGCACAGTAGGGAGGTTAGTGCTCCTAGCTCCCTGTGTTGTTCAGGGGTCAGCTGTGTACTATGTATGCTACTTAGCATCTTGAACATCTCTCAGTGTCAATACATTGTCATTTTAAAATAATTGTTGCTGCTTGTATTTAATTGGATTGATGCACTGAAGTTGATTTAGTCAGTCCCATATAAAAGTCCACTTATCCTGTGAAAGTATGTTACCAATTCATAGAAATAATATATAAAAATTACTGCTTTAATTTAAAATGTTTATCCTTGTTTGGTAAGTGAAGGATGATAATTGGTTTTGTATTTCTGTTACAGTGATGTTGAACTTTTAAAACAGTCTCCATGGACCTTTAGTAGTATTTGCTAATAACCTGTACAGTGCATCCTTGACCCATTTTTTTGTTGTTGTTGTTGGTGGTATTTACCAGTAATAGTAAATGATGTAGTAATAGCACAGCTGCAGCAGCAATACTTGATATGTGCCAGGCACCATGTCAGTGTTTTCTGTACTTCATTTATGCCTGTGAGACAAGTACTGTCAATGATATTCATTTTAGAGTTGGAGAGTCTGGTTTTTGAAGGGATTGGCTTCCCAGAGGGTAGTGTACACTGTTCAGAGGGTTTGAGCTTAAAATTCAAACAAGTCTGCTTGACCCTAAAGTCTTAGCTCTTAAATCATTAGGTTGTAT
Organism: Taxidea taxus jeffersonii; assembly: GCA_003697995.1. Taxonomy (NCBI): domain Eukaryota; kingdom Metazoa; phylum Chordata; class Mammalia; order Carnivora; family Mustelidae; genus Taxidea; species Taxidea taxus. The sequence goes on along the minus strand of ML105731.1, from coordinate 19,861 downwards.
TATGATTTTCATGCATTTTTGTATACATTATTAAGAACTTGAATTGTGGACATGTGAATTGCAGACATAAGGGGTTTTTTGTTTTTGTCTTTGTCATTTTGGTTTTTTTGGTTTTTGTATTTTAGTGTGGTGATGTGTTGAATTTTTTAAAGATTTTTTTGATTTATTTGACAGAGATCACAAGTAGGCAGAGAGAGAAGGAAGCAGACTCCCCACTGAGCAGAGAGCCAGATGTAGGGCTAGATAGATCCCAGGACTCTGGGATCATGACCTGAGCCAAAGGCAGAGGCTTTAACCCACTGAGCCACCAGGCGCCCTGAATTTTTATGTTCTATTTAGGAAGTTCGCATTAGTCACTGTTTTAAGCAAAGTTTGGTCATGGTGGGTATGGCTTGAATTTGTGGGGGTACGTGTTTTCCTTTGCGGTTTAAAATTATTTTTCTGAAAGAGGCTTTACCTAAATTTTGTTTTGCAGGTTTTTGAGTTCCTAACTCAGGTCCTGCTCAGAACTAAACCAGAGTAGGGCTTTTCACTATAGAGGACATATGCAAAAGGACTTACCAGTTGGGACTGACTTTGTTGGTTGTCATAGTTTTGAAACTAGTACATAACATGAAAAAAAATTTTTTGGAAGAAAGTTGTGTTAAACTTTTTAAAATGATAAGGGCAAGACTCAGTATGGTGAACAAATCAGTGAAGAATACATAATTGTAAGAGGTTTTTAGTACTTAAATACTTAACAGAATCATAATCTGAAACAACTTCAGGCTGTAGCTAGGTAGAGGATGAAATGGTATTTGAAATGTAAAGCTCTGTACTAAATGTAAAGAAACCTAACAGAGTTGTCCCAATATGGGAAGTTAGCATTATATTAATAAATGTGTAAGAATTAGGGGGTTTACTTAGTGAATTCTGCATGTGTTGACAGTGCAAAAGTTACAGAAATAGTAGCATCTGAATAGCATCCAGAGTGTGTTCCATTCTTGAAAGAGCAACCGAATTTGGACTGGTACTGTGTTCAAAAGGACATTGACAGATTAAATTGTATTTGTTACAAGGCACCAGTTTTATTTTCATAGAAGATTGTGAGGATAGGGAATAGTTTGAATAAGATGATTTAGGTTACAGAAAAAAATTAATTTTAATGGTAATGAATGGGGATTGAAGGAGGGAACTAAAGGAAGAAATTCATTAAAAGCCAGTTTTAGAATTGAGTAATGTGAATTCCTTGATTTTGGTGGCAGTCCTCAAGAGGCTAGATTATTATTTTTTTTTTTTTTAAAGATTTTATTCACAGAGATAAACAGTGAGAGAAGGAACACAAGCAGTGGGAGAGGGAGAAGCAGGCTTCCTGCGGAGCAGGGAGCTTGATGAGGGGCTCCATTCCAGGACCCTGAGATCATGACCTGCACCAAAGGCATACGCTTTTAATGGTTGAGCCATCCAGGAGCCCCAAGAGGTTAGATTATTAGTGAGCAAGAATGTTGTGAGGGGATTTTAACATCCTCTGAAGAACTGCAAGGTGGTTGAAATACATGGTTTGGTTTTTCCCTCTTTAAGATTCTGGGAAATTTTTTTTTTTTGACATCACACAGAAGGGAGAAAAGCAGGCTCTCCCTGAACAGGGAGCCCAATGTGGGGCTCAATCCCACAACCCAGGGATCATGACCTGAGCCAAAGGCAGATGCTTAATGACTGAGTCATCCAGGTGCCCCTCTGCGAATATCTTCTTAAAGACCTTCACTTTAAAATTTTTTGTCATATTATATTACCCATTTATACTTTGGTAGGAACAGTCTTTTATAAAAATGCTTATTAAGGAATCCTTGAAGGAAATATATATATAAAAATATTTTTTGACCACTAATATTTTGGTGTTTTGGTTCATCTCTATCTTACACTTGTACACCTATATTTTTGATGAATTTTTAGCAGTATTGAGTCATTACCATATGTAGTTGTAGAGTGTCTATATTATAAACATTCTTCACTTGGTTTTCTACAATATGTTTTTGTTAAGTGGTTATGTAGTGTTTTTTATTAAAAGGGATTTATAGAGCTTACAGATAGATGCTCAAGAGTTTACTCTTCAATTCCAAACATAGGAGAACCTGAAATTTAACATTGCCAATTGCTTAATTAATGCAAGTATGTAGGCCCAACCGTTGTTTGGCACTTCTTAAGAATTTTCAAAGGAACCTAGAGAAATATGTACGTTTGTTAGTTACAGCAGTGGGAGTGCCATGTTTTTTCACCCCATTGGACGATCATTCTTAAATTAGCAAATCTGATAGAAAATGCTACTTTCTGGGAATTTGCTAAAATGTGAGACTTGGTGTATGTCTTTTTTTCTGTTTGTTGTTATAGGAGCTTTAAAAAACTTCTGAACAGGTAATACTACATATGTAAAATAAACCATCCATGTTCCAGCCTTCTTGTTCTGTTAGCTATGTTTGCTCTCCGTATGTGTGGTGGTTTTGTTTTGCCCTTGAATAGCTTTAGGCATGATATTTCACTTAAGAACTTGAAGATGCCTGCGTCTCCCCTAAGGATAAAGATAATCTATGTAAACAAAATTATCAAGCCAGTGAAAATTAGTAAACACTGATTCAATATTCTCTTTTATACAGTCCATAAGAAAATTCCCTGTCACCAAAAAAATGTTTGCATTCAGTTCAGTCAAGGTTCAAAGGTTCACACATGCTTTCTTAATCTAGAAAAGGCCTCTACTTTGTATGTATTTCTGAGGAGTCCCAACCAGTTATGTTGTATAATGTCCTTATAAACTTAGAATTATTTCCCTATGTGCAGGTTAAAATATTTTACCAAGGATATTGCACAGGTGATGTGTTTTTCTTATTTTGTCACACCAGGAGGCATGTAATGTCAGATCATTTGGTTTAAGTGGTGACATTTATGTTTCCATTTTATTTATTTATTTTTAAGAGTTTATTTATTTAATTGACACACACAGAAAGATCACAAGTAGGCAGAGAAGCCGGCACAGAGAGAGAGAGAAGCAGGCTTCCCGCTGAGCAGAGAGCCCGATGCAGGGCTTGATCCCAGGACCCCGGGACCATGATCTGAGTTAAAGGCAGAGGCTTAACCCACTGAGCCACCCAGGCACCCTATGTTTCCATTTTAAAAGTACATTTTTTCTCTTTATAATCAGTATTTTGGGTAATATTTTGATATCATATAAATCTTGTTTTCTGCCCTTGTTGGGCAGATAAGCTTGATGCTTTTCTCCAGTGTTTTAGCAAACATCTACAGTTGTCTGAATTATTTTTCTTTTATTTTTTTTTATTTTTGAAGATTTTATTTATTATTTGACAGAGACACAGCAAGAGCGGGAACACAAGCAGGGGGAGTGGGAGAGGGAGAAGCAGGCTTCCCACTGAGCAGGGAGCCAAAAGTGGGACTCCATTCAAAGACCCTGGGATCACAACCTGAGCTGAAGACAGACATTAAGACTGAGCCACCCAGGCGCCCCTGACTAAATTATTTCTTACATTAAAGTTTTTCATGTTTATGATCTTATTTGTTTTGCATTTCCTGACCACTTTTTCCTGTTCATATTTGTTGGGACTGTTGCACATTTTCTGTTGTTTAGTTTTCGACAACTGTGTGTAATTTTTTACATTTAAGTTTTGATCCATCTGTAATTTATTTTTGTTACTGAGTTACATTTTTTTTTTTTTAAAGATTTTATTTATTTATTAGAGAGAGAGAGTGAGCACAGGCAGAGAGAGGCAGGCAGAGGCAGAGGGAGAAGCAGGCTCCCTGCCAAGCAAGGAGCCCGATGTGGGACTCGATCCCAGGACGCTGGGATCATGACCTGAGCCGAAGGCAGCCGCTTAACCAACTGAGCCACCCAGGCGTCCCTGAGTTACATCTTTTGAGAGTTTCTTTGGTTTTTAATAGTTATGGGCTACCATTTATTGAATTACCTATTTTTCTCTGTATTTTGTAATATCCTCATTATTCTCTTAGTTTTAATTTGGCATAGCAGTTAGAATAGCTTATCAAAAAAGGACAAGCTTTGGGGGGGCCTGGTTGAGTTGGCTAAGTGTTTGACTCTTTATCTCACCTCAGGTCTTGATCTTGGGATCATTAATTCAAGGCCTGTGTTGGGCTCCACGCTGGGTGTGAAACCTACCTAGAAAATAAATAAGTAAAAATAAAAATGGCCAACTTAGCTTCTTGTGTCCTGAAAATGTCCTTAAAAGTACCAACGTATGCTATTTGCTCATGTTAGTATTCTTGATCTTGAGAACATACCTGTTTTGAATAACAAAAAGTTTTGGGGTTGGAGCAGATTAATGTACACTGTTGTTTTTGCAGACACATGGACAGTTCATTGTTAGCCAGAGGGAAATAATTGATGGAATGCAAACAAATGAGGGCTAGATAGAGTAATGTGAATGTGAATGGGCAAGATAGGAACTTCAGTTTGTTAAAGCCAAACAACAGTGCAGATGGTGATGCTCTAAGTCGAAGGGGGAATTTTATAGTATCCAAAAGGTACTGAGAAACTTGGACAAATTGTGAAAGGCAGTTTGAAATAGAAAAACCTTGGACTCTAGATTTAGTTATCTTTTAAAAAGTTGCCAACTCGTTGCTGCCATCTAGTGATATTTTGCTTTCTGTATTCATAGAAAGTTAGGAAATAACAGTCATTTGGTAGTTACATTTGATTCAAATTGAATGTATAGGCTAGTTAAGGGGTAGAAATAAAAATTCTGAGGTAGATTTCTGCATTTTCTTGTCTGAAGCAGGTTATTTCCCTTGTTCTCTGTTAGTATGATTTAACATTTCATAAGCCATACAGATGTTTGATTTTTTTTCTTTCTGGACTAATAGATAATGTGATATGAGTAAGTATAACTGTGAGAAGTCTAGGTGAAGAGGGTAAACAGGTAGAGCATTGGCTGAAATTTCAGTAGAAACATCTTGGGCTTATTAACCTATTTTCTCTGATGGGTTTTTTGTTTATAGTAAATGTGCCTAAATATGATACTGAAAACAGTTTGAATAGTGGCACTGCTTTGTCAAATATTTGTCTTTCCAATCCGTTTCCACTAAGGGTGGAGTTACACTGCCCTGCAAATAAAGGCAAGGAAGCTAAAGGCTTAATTCTACTTATAAATTGATCTTGGCCCTGTCAAAACCTCATTTTGGACTAAGTGAGTTCTGTACCACTCTTAATTATCAGATAGTGCAATATGCCTCTCCCACCGTACTGCACCTTTTCCCAGCAGAATTTACGTGAGATGTAATGCTAACTTAAGAGAAATGGAGTACTTGTTACAAACAGTTCCCAAACTTGTAGCTAGATTGAAAATCCAAGATAGGTGTGTCTCAAGAGGGCAAAGAATCAGGGTAGCAGATCTTCTGAATGAACAGTTAAAAATAAAATTTTGGGGGCGCCTGGGTGGCTCAGTTGGTTAAGCAGCTGCCTTCAGCTCAGGTCATGATCCTGGAGTCCCGGGATTGAGTCCCGCATCGGGCTCCCAGCCCCACGGGGAGTCTGCTTCTCCCTCTGACCTTCTAGCCTCTCATGCTCTCTCTCACTGTCTCTCAAATAAATAAATCTTTGGAAAAAAAATAAAATTTTGAGAGGTTTGCTTGCGTTCTGAGCAGATGTAGATTTTGTTTTATTTATTTATTGGTTTTAGGATATGAATAGAATGGCAGGAATGGAAATAGAAACATTTCTTTTTTTAAAAAAAAAACTGTCAGAATGAACAAGCAGGGGAGAAGCAGGCTCCCTGCTGAGCAAGGAGCCTACTGTGGGATTTCATCCCAGATGACCGGATCTGAAGGTAGACACTTAACCACCTGAGCCACCCACGCACCCCAAAAGTCTCTTGGTTTTATTGCTTTAACATAAAGTCTGTGATTAGATGCATAGATCCTTTGGTCTAATAAGGCAATAAAGGTAACGGAGTATTCCTAGTTTTGATTTATTAACCAGATGAGACATGCCTTAGTGATTCTTTGATGTAGTATACAAACACCTGTATCCGTATGTACCCAGGGCTACAGTTTTGAGTGCTACCACCCAAATAACCTTAAGGAAAATGTTGATTTCATTCCATTTAATTTTATTGTGTTCAAATTCTGCTTTTCTGGAAACCAGATCCACTTGATCATCAGTAGTGAATTAAATGGGATGCACAGTTTCCATAGAACATAATATTTCAGAGATCTACCTTTTTTTTTTTTTTTTTTTTGAAGATTTATACTGGGTTTTTTGTTTTGTTTTATTTTTGAGAGAGAGAGAATGAGTTGGGGAGGGCCAGTGGAAGAGGGAGACACGGAATTTCTAGTAGACTGAACACCCACTGTGGAGCCGGACATGTGCCTGGGTTCCACAATCCTGAGATCACCTGAGCTGAAATCAAGACTGACTTGAGCCATCCCAAAAATCTACTCTCTTGATATTACTCTTTGAAACCACTTTTAGGAAAGAAATTTTTTTTATTCTGTGTACTTTTCTTTACTTGGATGTTTAAAAAGAATGAATTTGACATGGTGTTTTTTTTTTTTAGGGCATCTGGCTGGCTCAGTTGGTAGAAAAGGCATCTTGATCTCTGGCTGAGTTGAGGTCCCACATTGGGTGTAGAGATTACGTACACACATAAATACATAAACCTTTAGAAAAGGATTTTTCTATTAACACCTGAAACTAATATAAAACTGGAATTAACAAAAACTTTAAAAAATATTTTCTCTGAGAAAACTTAAAAAAGGATGTGACTGGACTAATTTCGTCTGTGAGGAAAGTTGGAGTATTTAGAATGTGCCACAAACTTCCGGTTGTGGAATTTATAAACTGATTGATGAGAATTAACCGAATTTTAAACGGCTCTTCCTTAAGTGTATAATTTTTAAGTGAGTAGTCAGTCTCCTGTTACTGAACAGTTGTAATACATACTGCTTTTTGACTTAAACATTTTTTAAGGATTTGTCTATTTTAGAGACCGCTTGCTTATCCATGCACAGGGAGAGGGGGAAGAGAGAGAATCTCAAGCACACTACCCCTAAGTGCGAGTCAGGGGAGTCGATCCCACAAGATCCACAAGGTCATGACCAGAGCTGAAACCAAGAGTCAGACACTCAGCCAATTGAGCCACCCAGGCACCAATTGACTTAAAACATTTAATCCCACATTATTGAAAGTGATTTGCAGGTATTAATTTTTTTTATATAGTAATCTTTACACATAACCTGGGGCTCAGACTCACAGCCCTGAGATCAAGAGTCAAATGTTACCACTGAGGCAGCTGGGTGCCCCTAAAAAGTTATTTGTGGATAAAGATTGCAGTTGCTGGTATTAGAATACCAAATTGTTAAAGATTAAAAATATGTGTAGAATGTAATATGCTACAGAGCTGTGTAAGGTAAAAAGCAAAAAATAAAATATGTGGGATTGTACTAAGAGTATGAAATTGTGGAAAATCCAGACTGGGAAACTTCAGGTCAAATACCCTGTATTCTTCAAGCAATAAATTTGAATTTAAAGGGGTGCCTAGGTGGCTCAGTTGGTTGTGTCTGCCTTTGGCTCAGGTGTTGATCTCCAGGTTCTTGGATGGAGCCCCACATCTGACTCCCTACTTAGCAGGGAGTCTCCCTCTGCCCTGTGCGCCCACTCACGCTCTCACACAAATAATAACATTTTTTAAAGTGGTGACTACAAAGAATAGTAGTCACTTTGGGGGGTTGGAAAGGTTTTAAAGAATGGAATGCTGTACATGGGGCTCTTAGTTTTGAGATTTTGGAGACTAAGCCGCTCTGGTACCTTGAAACATTTTTGTTACAGTGCCTTGTACTCACGCATTCTTGGAGCAGGTAAAACCCTTCCTCTTTCAACTGCTTTTCTTAAAATTGACTCCCTTGGCTTTCCACTAAATGGGTATTTGGGGATTCTTCATTTCTAGGTCTTTCTGGTTCTCCTGCAGTGATAGATAACCATGCACGTGTAGGCTATTGGCTTCCCTTTACCAGCTTGCATTATGGCATTTTGATTGGGGTACCTTGGCATCTAAGCCTACCTAGTTTCCTTTTTTTTTTTTTTTAAATATTTTATTTATTTGACAGATAGAGATCACAAGCAGGCAGAGACACAGGCAGAGAGAGAGGAGGAAGCAGGCCTCTGGCTGAGCAGAGAGCCCGATGCGGGGCTCGATCCCAGGACCTGGGATCATGACTCGAGCCGAAGGCAGAGGCTTTAACTCACCGAGCCACCCAGGTGCCCCTTACCTAGTTGCTTTTATGTGGGGATTCAGAAAGGTTCAAAAACTATGATGATGTTTTGTTCTGGGAAATCCAGGGGTTCCTCCCTGCCTTAGTTTCTTTGCATTTAGGATACTGACCATTTTACATCCCCCCCCACAACAGATTTCAGAGGTAGGATGAAATGTGACCTGAGTTCATTTGGTTATTTGTAAAATTTTGGGAAATACGTTCCTTCTTCAATAGTTTTTAAACAGTGGTATCATTAGAGTGTAAACTGAGGAATCCTGTCTCTTCATGTTTTTCCTCTGAAGTAGCTAGCCTTGGTACCTAGTACTTACAGATACTCAGTAAATGTCCAGTGAAAAAATGTATTAATTTGTAGTAATTTATTCTTTAGAAGATGTGTTCTTTGGAACAGGATTAATGGACCTTTGTGGGTCACTTGCCTTTACTGTTGCTCATACCCTGATTAAATCCTTAGTTTGTGCATTGAAAGCTATTCCATTGACTTTAGCCAAGCTTTTGAGGTTGAGGTCATTATTACTTTCCTGTTAACAACTCATGATTCTTGGTAGCAAATTTAGTAACCACATACAATTAGAGAAAAGAGATAAAGTTATATACTTCAATTCAGAGATGGCGATCATTGTTAGCACCTTTTTACTTGTGTATCTGTGCGTTTCTTTATCAGCCTTTCCAAATGGAGTTCCATGGGTGTTAATCCTTAAAATCCTAAGGCATTCTTTATATGTAATAAATTGTCTACTTCTAGATTGGTTCTGGCTATGTACCATCTTTGTAAAAAGTGGGAAAATAGTCATTTAAATGTACTTCTGTTCTGTGGTTCCAAGGAGTATATTTGAAGGGGACATTATTGTCAGTTTGTTTTACACTCTTGTTCAGTATGCTGATGGCATGTAGAAAGAACCATTCTCTTCCCCAACAGGTAATTTTGCCAATTAAATCTAGGAAGATTTTTCCTGTTAGTTACTATTATTTACTATAATATGTAGAATATGTTTATTTTTTGTGAAAATAATTGTAGAAAACTGGCTTGAGTTCTCCCCACTTAAAATAATAGCAAACCTTAATAACCAGCAGTAATATTTGAAACCAGTTAGGCCTTTCAGTAGGTTTCTGTTTTTGGTGTTCTGAGGAGGCTTTCTGGGACTCAGAGTTGAAAGAGTGTTGGTGACTCTGTGCCATTGTTTGGTAAATTCTTATTGCTTAGTCTAAGAAAAATTAACTATTGCTTATAAAGCTATAATTCAGAAACCAAAATCAAGTAAAGACTTTCTTGAATTTTAGAAAGGCTAGGAGGGAAAAGCAGTTGTTAACAGCTTTAAAAATCAGTACTGCTTGTGAAATGAGTAGTATTTTAAGGATCAGAATATTAGTGATCTATATAAATGATGTTATGCTACCTGATTTGTTACACATATATATGTATATATAGAAGATATTTTTACATAATCCGTGAACTACTTTGTCATTCTTCTGGGAATTGGAAAAATAACATACTGAGTACTCATCTGATGTGAGTTTCAAAGGGATGAATGGAAAATAAATCTTAAGAATGGTACTCTGGGGACGCCTGGGTGGCTCAGTTGGTTAAGCAGCTGCCTTCGGCTCTGGTCATGATCCCAGGGTCCTGGGATCGAGTCCCACATCTGACTCCTTGCTCGGCAGGGAGCCTGCTTCTCCCTCTGCCTCTGTCTGCCTGTGCTCGCTCCCTCTCTCTCTCTCTCTCTCTCTCTAACAAATAAATAAATAAATCTTAAAAAAAAAAAAAAGAATGGTACTCTGAATCTAATGTGGGACCATCTTAAACTGTTATGTTTGGTAGTTGGAGTGGGAAGGGGAAGCAGATACAAACCCTAAAAGAATGTCAAACTGTTTCTACTTGAAAAAACCAAGGTGATGGAACATGAATCTCCTTATAATTATAATGTGACTGAACCTTCATATACATTTTTAAAACAAGATAATTTTTGTTTTGAAACAGTCTGAGGAAAGTTGTACTCTTCTTAGTTCTCCTGATCCTCTTTTGATTCATGCAGTGTTCTATGTGCTAGTTTTATCATCATCACCATCTAGTATTACAAATATCCAAGCTGTATTTTCTAGATTATCACATAAAAAGTAGACCAAGAGTCATTGCATTCTATAAAATGATGTATTGTAATTTAAGATCTGGTGTATTATGAATCATTTAATGTACCTGGAAGTAAATATTTCCAGAGTGAATGATTTGGGTCTATATATTGCCTTAGTATAATAAAGTTAATTACATTTGAAAGGGAGAGGGTCTCTTGTCCACATTTATCTAGCTAAAGAATGGTTTGTGGGCAGAAATTGGAATTTTGTATATCTTTTGGAATAGGTGAGACTCATTTTAATAGCAATGTGTAAGAAGGCGGAGTTCTTGATATATAGCAGGAAATTGTTAGGTTAGTATGACAAGGAAGGTTAAAATTATGAGAAGTTGATAGTAGAGAGCTTAAGGTATTCTAATTTATTGGAGGACTTAAGAACAGAGAGGGCTCACTTGAAATGAATAATGCCCTTAATGGTGTTGCTAGTTGTCTTTGAAGAGCCCCCCCACCAACCTGGGGTCCCTTGAAATGATGGTCTGGCACTGCTGGAATAGACTAGGGAAGATGGAGCTGAATTTGTATAAGGGTGCATATATTCAGGAGCTCTCCTCTCTAAAATAGTAATATACTTTCCTCTGTGAGAGCCATTTAAGTTGACTGATACTCTAGTCACAGTGGTTCAAAATAAAGAGTAGAAAGTTTTATCGAGGAGTATTTTGGTTCTAATCTCTTTTTTAACCTGAATGCATTTTTTTCCTTCCAGTTTTTCAGCTTTGTGAGGAACCTTAACATCAAAGAAAATGGCCAGCAATGTTACCAACAAGACAGATCCTCGCTCCATGAACTCCCGTGTATTCATTGGGAATCTCAATACTCTTGTGGTCAAGAAATCTGATGTGGAGGCGATCTTCTCGAAATACGGCAAAATTGTGGGTTGCTCTGTTCATAAGGGCTTTGCCTTTGTTCAGTATGTTAATGAGAGAAATGCCCGGGCTGCTGTGGCAGGAGAGGATGGCAGAATGATTGCTGGCCAGGTTTTAGGTAAGATCTGGGTTGGATTTCTTCATTGACTGTTTAATTCAGATACGAATTTTTCTGTTCATGCTTCTGTTTTTCTCCCTTTCCATTAAGCTAAGTTGAAAAAAATGTTAGGTTTGTAGTTGTAATTGGCTAAATAAGGATTTTACTCCTTACTGTGTAGCAGACTGGATAACCAGTTGGTGGTCTTTAGTAAGGTCAGGAGAATAGGAATGACATTACATAAGGTACAGTTGCTGCCCGAAATAGCTGTCCTCCGCTCACAGTAGAATGGGCAAAGGCAATATAGCTTAGTCACTCATGGGCTATGGAGTCAGATTGCTTGGCACAGCTGTGTTTTGGGCAATCTACATAACTTGGATGAGCTGCCTTATCTGTTAAAATGGAGGTATAGTATGTCAGTCTATTACCTGTTCTTCTCCCCCCCCCCCCCCAAAGATTTTATTTGGCAGAGAGACCCAGGGAGAGTGGGAGAAGGAGAAGCAGGCTTCGTGTGGAGCAGGAAGCCCGATGCTATACTCGATCCCAGGACTTAGGATCATGACCTAAGCCGAAGGCAGACACTTAAACCACTGAGCCACCCAGGCACCTCCAGTCTGTTATCTGTTCTTATCTGAGATAATAGTACTTTGGTGTTACCAAGAATTTGGATTAATTAGGATGCTTCATGAGAAGCTTTTAGTGTAAGCCTAGCATGTTACACTCAATAAAAGATACTGTTACGTAATGTTTTAGCATTAGCAGTAGAAACTGGTTTTGTTTTTGATGTTAGTTTCCCCGGTAAGGGGAAACTACCTGATCTGCCATATTCAAATATTTGAGAATGAGGTCTGAGCTTTGCTCAGATGTTTATATTCTAAACTTTAGAAGATCTCATTACATCTTAAGACTTAACAGCACATAAGATGTTCCTGATGATTGTAGAATTTCATCTCCATGAATAATTTTGACTGTTTATCCATTGCTAAGATTTGCTGTCAGAAATCATCGTTAATTTTATATAGCTTGTATTTTTCTGTGTGTATTAGGGAAGCTGAAGTGTTTGTAAGACAAAAGTCCATTTCTTTTTGTCCTTTGTGAATAAAAGGGAATAAGCACACAGACATCTTGAGTGCCACAGAATGGCTAGTTACATTGTTGATAATGTTTAGTGGTTAAAATCTATTTTAGGTTTATAAAGTTTACAGCAATCCATAATTATGGGAGACTTTTAGGACTGCCTGGGTGGCTCAGTCGTTAAGTGTCTACCTTGCTTTTGGCTCAGATGATCAAGCCTTGCTTGTGTTCCCTCTCTGTCAAATAAAAAGACTTTAGTTTTCTGAAGATTCCTGCGGTGGCTTATTTAAATTTTCATTTTGTTTTCAATGATATCAAGAGTTTTTATTCAGGTTTTTGGGGTTTTTTTAAATGCATAGTGTTGAAGTTGAATTCCACCTTAAATGTTTTATTTTTCTACCTGGCTTTCTCGCTTCAGGATGTTGTGAAATTTTTTCCCCTTAAGTGTTTCCATGTTGGTGTTTCCTTACAGTACTACACGGAACTTAAGCATTTCATAATGACTGTAGCATTTAATAAATACATCCTACATAACATGATTTATTGTAAAGTGTCAACACTTTTTTTTGTTTTTAAATAAGTGACAGTTCCATTCTTGGAGTAACCAGCATTTTTTTTTAATTTAATTTTATTTTTTTTCAAAATTCTATTTATTTATTTGACAGAGATCACAAGTAGGCAGAGCAGCAGGGGGCGGGGGAGGAAGCAGACTCCCTGCTGAGCAGAGAGCCCAATGCTGGGCTCCATCCCAGGAGCCGGAGAACACGACCTGAGCTGAAGGCAGAGGCTTAACCCACTGAGCCACCCAGGCGCCCGACCAGCATTATTTTTAATATCAGAACAGCTCCTTTTTTTTTTTACGATGTTTTATTTTAAGGTTTTTTATTTTATTTTAAAGTTTTTTTTTTAGTTCTTAATTTTTTTATTTGACACAGCACAACAAGGGGGAACAGCAGGGAGAGGGACAAGTAGGCTTCCATCTGAGCAGGGAGCCAGATGTAGGGCTCCATTCCAGGACCTTGGGATCATGATCTGAGTCGAATGAAGGCAGACGCTTAACCGACTGAGTCACCCAGGCACCTTCTTTTTCTATTTTAGAGAGGGGTGGGGATGGAGAGAAAGAGGGAAAATTTGAAGTAGACTCCCCCCTGAGCACAGAGCATGATGACCTTTGGGGCTCCATCTCACAACCCTGAGATCATAACCTGAGCCAAAACCAGCAGTTGGATGCTTAACTGACTGAGCCACCCAGGTGCCCCTCGGCAGCTTTTTAGACTGTTTTGAATGTTTGGTTAGTGTTTCTCAGTGGCTCTTTCATAAAGAGCTTTCTCATTCTAGAATTAAAGTATTGTGTAATTTGTAAACACTTCTTAAATGCTAACTATTTTTAAAAATCCCAACCATACTGGATTGGAATGGAAAAATATTGCAAGTTAGAGAACCTCGTAATCCTTGAGATTGAAGATCCATGGAACAGTTGTAATTGGAGGATACATAAGAAATTTTCATACCTGTTTGTCCTATACCCAAAGTACAAGAAAACACATGTATAAAACTTTGGCATCTGTAAAATGGCTGCATCATAAAATGGAGCCAGAGTTTTTCATGATACTTTTTTTCTTTTTAACTATCATGGAAATTTACTAACACACAATAGAGAAATTTAATGAATTTGTAAGTACATCTCAGTTAACAGATACCAATATTTAATCATGTTTTTATTTTATTGGTTTTCTTCTAAATTTTTTTTTAAATTTTTTTTTTTTTAAGATTTTATTTATTTATTTGCTAGAGAGAGACTGAGCACAGGCAGACAGAGTGGCAGGCAGAGGCAGAGGGAGAAGCAAGCTCCCTGGCGAGCAAGGAGCCCGATGGTGGGACTCGATCCCAGGACGCTGGGATCCTGACCTGAGCCAAAGGCAGCCGCTTAACCAACTGAGCCACCCAGGCATCCCTTCTTCTAAATTTCATTAGACTAATTTTAAGACTTAATATATTCAGCAGATAAGAACTTTTAACAAAATGCAAACCACACTGCTCTTAACACATTAAAAAACTCACAATAATTCCTTAATACCATCAAATATTCAACTCATGTTTCGATTTCTTTATTGTTTCAAACTTTTTTTAATGACTTGCTTTATTCAGATTAAGATCCAGTCCATGTCCACATATGCATTTGATTAATTGCCCCTTAGATGTCTTGAAGTCCTGAGTTTCCCCATCCCTTCCTTTCCTGTTTAAAAAATGTATGACCTTTAATTTGTTGAAGAAAACCTCAGTGTCTTCCATACTGTGTACAGATTTGATTCTTTGTGGTATCATTTAATTTTTTTCTCCACCTCTGTTTTGTGTAATACTTCCAAATCTAGAGCAGCACTGTCCAATAGAAATGTAAATGTGTATACTTCAAAACACATCTGAATTCAGACTTGTGGCTAGCAGCTCACTATATAGGACGTACAGATCTAGAAGCTTGATTCAATTCAGATTCTATTTTTGGTGAAAACGTTATGTGAATAATGTTAATATATTTTATATTGTATCACACTTTAACATGGTTGCTCATTTTTAGTACTTAGGTAATCTGTGGGTTCAGGTTTTACATCTTGATCCATCTGTGATAAAGTTTGCCATCAATTTTCCACCTTACTTGTGATCACCATTGATGATCATTGATGAGGTATTTCATTAGGGATTGCAAAAGAGTAGATTGCTAATTTCCTTCTGCTTAACTTTTCCAAAACGAATAACTCATTAACATTTGCTTTTTCTGAAATACCATTCATGTTGGAAAGACCAGATAAATTTTTTTCAAAAACTTCAATATTTTATCCTGAGGGGTGGGCAGCAAAGCATGGTTTATTGAGGGATAGCAAAGTGATAGTACAAAGCTCCCAAGGAGGGAACAGACCCTGAGGAGGTTGCCTGAGTATGGGTTGTTTTGTTTATTTATTTTTTTTGTTTGAATTTCTGTAAGCTCTATACCTAACATGGGGCTTGAACTCAGAACCCCTAGATCAAGTCACATGCTGTATAGACTGGTGCCCCCATAATACTAATATTTCTAATAATTTAAGTTGGTGTGTAATAACATTACATATCCTTCTTTAGAGCTCAGAATATTTCATCTGTGGCCAGTGTATCCTGTGTCCTTGAGACCTTAGTTTTTTGTTTTTTTGAGATTTTATTTATTTGACAGAAATCACAAGTAGGCAGAGAGGCAGGCAGAGTGGGGGGAAGCAGGGTCCCCACCAAGTAGAGAGCCTGATGCAGGGCTTGATCCCAGGACCCTGAGATCATGATCAGAGTTGAGGGCAGAAGCCCAACACACTGAGCCACCCAGGCACCCTGAGATCTTAGTTTTATAATACTTTCATTGCGTCCTTGCTTTCTGGCATCACAAGATACTCTAGGTCTTCTGATGTATTTCTTGACCTAAATCTCTTTGCCACTTAATAAAATAATGGAAATTACCTAGAAGCTACAGTCTGTACACCAGGAGTGTTCATTACTGATTTTTAATAGTTTTTGTCTACTTTTAGTAGGCAGAATAGGAAGCACTTCTTTTAAGAAAACAATTTTACCTGTGCTTAGTTCCACAGTTTCAAAAGAACATGCCTGTTTGTTTTTTTACTAAAATTAGGATTACTAAGTACTTTTTTAGATTTGAGTTTTTTTTATTAATATATATATCCTCTTCTGGATATTGACTCAGTACTACAGTTTAGGATACATGGAATAATTTTTCTATAAGATTGTGTAATCAGGGCACTTAGGTGGCTCAGTTGGTTAAGCATCTGCCTTTGGCTCAGGTCTTGATCCCAGGGTTCTGGGGTTCAGTCAGGCATCTGGCTTTCTGCTTAGCAGGAGTCTGCTTTTCCTTCTCCCTACCCCTGCTCATTCTCTGTCTCGAATAGATAAATAAATTCAAGAAAAGGTGGGGGGAGGTTGTGTAATCAACTTGATATATAATCTTGTTCTATTATTTTAGAATTGCATTTTTTTTTGTTTTGTTCTTGTTTTTTTTAAAGAGAAGGAGGTAGAGGTGGGGAAAACTGTACCTGGAGCTTACTCAGATAAAAACAAGTCAAGGGGCGCCTGGGTGGCTCAATGGGTTAAAGCCTCTGCCTTAAGCTCAGGTCATGATCCCAGGGTCCTGGGATCGAGCCCCACATCGGGCTCTCTGCCTACTTGTGATCTCTGTCTGTCAAATAAATAAAATCTTTTAAAAAAAAAAAAACACAAAAAAAAGTCAACTGTAAAAGCAAGGTTGTTCTTAACGTTAGGTGCTAAAAATTGGAAATGAATTTAGTGAACCAGAAACTCTTCAGACTCTTTATTAATAAATGATGTTCAGCAGATAGTGTACTAAAAGTCTTTTTCAGTTGGTCATTTGATGAACTAAGTTTTGGAGAGCTGGTTTTTGACAAATGGAATCTTGTAGGAATAAGGAAGAGATGGTGAATTTTGTTCGGTAGGCAGTGAGTCGCAGGATTATAGCTGGCCATGTTGGAATAGGTGTTTTTAAAATTATGTTTATGGAACCTAGGACTTTTTCCTTTGTTCCCTTAATTCCCTTTTCTTGGTTTGTGTGTGTATGTGTGTGTGCGTATGCACAGAGAGACACACACATGCACGCACAAATGTGTATGTAAAAGTTGTTGAGGGTGCCTTGGTGGCTCAGTGGGTTAAGCTGCTGCCTTCAGCTCAGGTCATGATCTCGGGGTCCTGGGATCGAGTCCCGCATCAGGCTCCCTGAGTGGGGAGCCTGCTTCCCTCTCTCTCTCTGCCTGCCTCTCTGCCTACTTGTGATCTCTCTCTGTCAAATAAATAAAAAAATCTTAAAAAAAAAAATGTTGTTGAGCAATTGGCTGAATTGTAGTATTCCTGAACTATTTTTCAACTTTTACAGCTGATCCTGTTTATAAGGAGAATGAAAATTCACCTTTGGGGATAATTTAAGGGTGTCATACTCATAATAGTTAGTCAATTGCTATGTATCTTACATCTCTGAGGTCATTCATTAATTCCTAATACATGCTCTTAGTAGTGAGGGTTTCATTTTATTGGGAATTGAGAGTAGATGGTACCAAAGACAATTGGACATATATATAGTAAGTGTGTATGTCTCTGTTACATAATGAATACCTTTTTGTTAGGGAACAGAGGACAAAGGATTGAAAAATTAAGTCCTAGCCTTGTAAAAATTCATGAGCCCTTTTTACATAAGAAAAGATGGGACATCATGTTCAGCCTTTCTTGATTTATATATTACTTATACATTTTAAAACTGTAGTTTAGGATGCTACACTACCCCTACAGGGTTGTCATTAAAGTTTTTGTCTTTATTTTTGTTTTTTCAGATATTAATCTGGCTGCAGAGCCAAAAGTGAACCGAGGAAAAGCAGGTGTGAAACGATCTGCAGCGGAGATGTACGGGTCAGTACCAGAACACCCTTCTCCGTCCCCTCTACTCAGGTCCGGAACTTTATTATTTATAACTGCATTGTGTCCATCAGTGGGCATCTTCTCTATCTGTTTTCTGGATGTGGGGAGGGTTAACTATAGTATGTTTAATCTGTGTAAAAATGATGCTTTATTAATTTTGTGTTAGTATACCTCCTTTATGCCCATTTCCCAGAGAATTGTTAGAATTCCCTGAGATTTTTTTTACTTACTAAAGAGCAGTTTGGTATTTTTAACATATATACAATGAAATCTTTGGAGAGGAGTTGTATAGTTTGTAAGAAGCTGGGAAATACAAAAGGGAAGGAGAATAGCATAAGAATTTGGTTTACTGTTGTACTTTTCAGTGTTTTTATATTAGCTGTTGATGTTTTATGTTGGAATTGTAGCAGATTTGTGCCTAAATTTGCAAATTAGCTGCTGCATGTCCAGTGGCTTCTAAGATGATTGGAATTTTAGTGATTTGTTGCTTAAATGATTGGGAATTATTCCATGCTAATCTCTTGATCTATTTGTTATGATTGGTTTTGCATGGTTTTTTGTTTTTGTTTTTCCCATCTGCTATTGTGAATTTACATCAACAGCTCCAAATTAATCCTTTTCGGTATTTATTTTTCAGCTCCTCTTTTGACTTGGACTATGACTTTCAACGAGATTATTATGACAGGTATGTTAAAGGTGTTTTGTCTTGTCTAACCATTTATTTTTTCTGATTTGTAATGAACATTCTCTTGTAATGAACAACAAAGATGTTTTCAAGGTACCCCCTTTATAAACAAAATGGAAAATACCTTCCTGCAAATGGTCAGGGTAGACTAGGGTGGGTGACATTTCTTTTGATTTCAACGAGTTAGTTTACATATTGTCAGGGCATACGGGAACATGTTCAGTATTTTGTTTGCATTTGTATGCTAGCTAAAAGTAAGGACTTACTTGTCAAATGATAAAATAGGACTTCAGTAGCATTTCCATGTTCTCTTCATTATTTCCCTATCGCATATACCTAAGTGAATTAACAATATAAATTGCTCTAGGGGTCATAAAGTGTTGAAGACTTGCAGATTGGGGGTGGTAGTTGACACCATTCTAGAAAGCAAGGTTTTTAGAACAGTGGTTGATCTGTGTGTGTGTGTGTACACGCATGCATCTTCAGAAGAGCATTAGTATTCGTTGAGAAATAAAATCAGGAAGGTGTGGGTAGGGATACGTTATGGATGGTTATGAATTATGGATTTACACACGATAACAGGAATTAGTTACTGGGGAATGACAATACACAGAAGATACTAGTATCATACTGGCATTCTGATCTTAATGAACAATAAGGAGATAACTAAGTTTATTTGGTTTCCTGCTTTTTAAATAATGCATTATATGGAAGTATATGGAGCGTACTCCTACACTGGACTTGACCTAGTATGAATTTTCCTTCGCTATTTTTCATCTTAGGTTTTCAGTATTCCAGTCATTAGTATGGTGTTAATATATACGAGAATTTCGGTTAGATCAATTTCTGCTTTGGAAATAAAAGTAGTAACTTTCTTGATTAGGGAATGTTTTCCCAAAAAAGTTTTTGAACTAAGTGGATTAGTCATGCCAAGAGATTGGGGTAATGAAATCAAGTCAGTTGTAAACACTATGAGTAAAGACCTGAACATAAATACTTTTTGTATACTTTTTGTGTTTGAGACAGACCTGGACTGCGGCAAGCTAGTCATTAATAGACCAAAAAAATAAGACTAGAAGAAATAGTTGGGGCCTATATTGTTAAGGTCTTTGAATGCCATATTGAGGTTGTGTGGTTTGAGTATTCTTCATGCTTTATCAGAATGGTCATTTCATTTGTCCTTAGAGATTTCTTCACATTTTTGTGACTGTTAGTCTGAATACATATCTTTAAAACTATGCTGATTCTCATACTTTGAAAATATTAAGATATTAAAAAATTGAGAATAGATCAG